>VUYV01000158.1:0-26117 GCA_008711295.1 Anarhynchus alexandrinus | reverse complement strand
CCGCCGGACGGTGGCGGCGGCGGCGGCTCCCGCTGGGGCACGGGGCGGCCCCGGGGCTCCGCCCGACCCGACCCGGCCCGGCACCTGAGCAGGTCGCGGGGCCCTGCAAGAACAGCGCTGCCCCCGCCCCCGCGGGTCGGGGGGGTCCATCGGGGGAACCGAGAGCGCACTCGCAAGCGGCTCTCGGACTCCAGCCGTGCTCCCCGCAATGGCAGCACAGACCGTCCCACCGAGGCCGTGCGCCAGCGTCCTGTCACCGGCAAATACCCACCCGTCACCGGCCCGGCCAGAAAGGGATAACCGTGACCAGAGGTGACACGAAAAAGGTGGAAGGGACAGATTATTTCCAACCGTACCTAGATAATCCGTAACACCCGGAGGTACACAAGGAGCTTCTTTTGTAGGCAGACTTGGAATGTAATTTGGGAAGAATAAGCCAAGTCATCACCTGCTTCCTACATTCCAGTGCTACCTTAGCATATTTTACCTCGTAAGCCCGTGAAAGATGTAAACTGCGTGGGACAGTAGGATACTGAATGCACAGTAAAGGCTATGAAATGTATCCTATTCCACTTTTTCATACTTCTTAATGAAGTTATTCCGTATCTGCCAAACCCGCAAATATTTATTGTATGTAGCCTAAGTTGACTTAGTTATTATTTAAGTTGAGCTTTGCAGTACGTATTTCTTGTTGCATTACCTCGTTCGGGATTCCTCTGATTTACCTGAATAAATTAATTATGAATAGAAACAGATGTAAAACTCCGTCACTTCAGAATAAACACAAATTCTACCTCGCTACCATTTTTGTTCTTTGCGATACAAACTGATTTAAAATACAGCGTTTTCACCAGCGCCCTGATTAGTCTTTGCATTGTTATGTGGTGCTATTAAATGCATCAATGCTTACTTGAGAAACCGCTGAGCTTTAAACTGAAGATCAAAGAGGTTTATTTGGTTAGGGACACCTTTGTTTGGGTAGCCACTTCGCTCAAATAAACCAATATTTTAAGAATTCTCGCTGAAATTAAATGAATAAAGCCAGCATCACCATTAACTTTTTCTAACATTGAATTCACTGTTGCATGCAAGGTAAAACCTGGTCCTCCACACTGGGCAGCCAGTGGATATTCTGAAAGGAAGAAAAACGCGGTGGGGAACGGAGCTGCCCAGCACTAACGCCGCGGAGGGTAATTCTCGAGGCACTTTCTGCTCCCCTCTGTTTGTTAGAGATTAGAAACAAGCCGTGTATTTCCAGGCTGATGGTATCCTGTATTTATCCCTGCTGCGAGGAGTCGAAACTGTTGCCAAAAGACTATTATCTGCCTAAAACCAAGCAAAGAGAAGGTTTTAGGTTTTTTTTCCCCATTCAAACACCCGCGCTAGTCCAACACAACGAGAGGCAGCGATTCATACAGCTCTGCTTTTCTTCCTTATATCAGATACTGTAAAAAGCAGCGGAGCCGAAAACGATGCTCCTACACATATGTATGTGTAAATTGATCCCATACTATTATATAATAACACCATTCTTGCTAAAGTATAATGCATTCAAAATTGATTGTAAAATAAGTTCATCGGGACGTACTCCGCTTGCAAAGCCGACCGTCATCACAGAACGGGCGATAATAACCAGGAATGCTCGTCAGGAATTAAATGCTTTTTCAACCGGTTTTAGTCCAACGCCTTTGGGACACTACCTTAGGGCGTACCTTTTTAAGGCTGCTGTGCCGGTGACTTTAGTTTTATGGCTGAGGTTGTGACATTTCCCAACCCGACGTGCTAGGGCTCAGATCCCTTAATCTTAGGCCAGCTGCCCGGGGACAGGTCACACACCGAAGCGTGGCTGATACCCAGAGAAAATTCTGAATTAAACGGAATCCAAATCGTGTCTGAAGCAAACTCATGCAGGGGGAAAGTGTGCGTATTTTTCCCTGCAGAGAACAGAATACTCTGCTGAGGGCAGAAAGCAAGATAACTTCCAAGCAAAACAAAACCCAAGAAGGCAACAATGCGCTGCCCTAAAGAAGTCGGTGCATTTCCAGTGACTCCCAGATCGGTTCCCAGCTCACGCCGTCTTAGTTACTCGGACAAAACTGACCGCCCTGCAGTTTAACGCGCAGAAGAGAGTATTACCTTTTTTATGAGCCGGTCTTATTAAAACGCCAAACCGTCCCTTTTTACTCTATTTAGCAGAAACAATTTCGTGAGCCAAGGGAACAAATCCTGCGAGAGCTTGCACTGAAAATGTTCAGCGAGTAGAGGGACTGCTCACAAATACACTTTATGGCAATTTTGGGGCTGTCACTTCCAGCACAAAAGAAAATGTTTTTCTATATAATGAACATGAGGTAATAAACTAAGCAAACCGCTGCTGACTTTGGTTTGGGAGATTTGTGCAAACTGTTTCTACAGCTCGTTGATCTGGGATCAAAGAAAGAAAGAAAGGTGTGTTTTGAATCTAAGCCGAGAAAGTAAAAGCTCCCTGGTTTGTACAGAAAATGTTGGCAGTTTGTGACCCTTTCAGTGCCCCTGGTGTCATAAATAGATTATCTCACCTCTTTTCTCGCTTTCTGTTTTGACTGTTTAGGGTATTTTTGAATTGTAACTTTAAAGCACACCGCACAGCACTGACTCTGACTCCAGTTGCGCTGTCTGCTTACACCTCACTTCCCTGAGGCGCTTAGTAAAGAGCTTCTTCTGACGCTCCCGAAACCTTCGTGGTCGCACGACTCCTGGGGTCATTCGTTAACTTTCCCAACCTAACAATGCCGACGAGAGTTCATCCTTCTGATTTATTGACCTTTTAAACCCGCCGGTACACAGCGCGGGGGCGCGGAGCGGGGATCCTCCGGCGAGAGATGTGTTTCTATTTCAGGTCCATTACAGAATGCGGTGTTGGAAGTGGTGCTCCCAGCGTTATCAGAGCCGACCACAAATGCCACATGAAAAGCAGCAAACATCCGGAGGGTTTCCTGCAAATCGAGCAGTTTCTCAAGACAAGAGCCTTTTTTTTTTTTTTTAAACGTGTATTTAAAGGCAACACACTTTGCCTCTTTAAAGCAATTCAAAACCACTAATGAAAGCAGCCCAGCCCGACAACGCTGCATAGTGCACGAAAATCTCCCCGAATGAAGACTTCTCGGGACTTTGCGTTAGGAAAGTGCGTGGATCAGAGAGGTCCTGGTCAGGAATGACCCACTATTGAAAGGAAAAAAATCAAAACTAAAAAATGAAAAATGTCCCTTTCAGAAACTCTCTAACTATCGAAGCAACGTTAATTACTTTCCAACAAAGTAATAGTCCCCAACATTAAAAAAGTTACCGGTTTGCCTGCGTCAGTTTAACCTGCAAATTGCTTTCTAGCAAACGCGCACAAACACCCAAACTCGCGAAAACTTGCTGCTCATAGCTGCACGCAGCACCCAGAGCGGAGCCGCCCCAGTGGGAACACGTACCATGGCCCTGAGCTCGGCAGCTGCGGGGCACAGGCTGCGGGAACAGCACGGTCCCGCACAGAGAGCTGCCAGCATCCTGTTGAGGCTGCTTTGGGGTGTGTTAAGCAACGGTGTCCCCGCACTTTAGGACTGAAGGGCGTCCGGCGGGGGGAGAGGGACGTGCGCGACTCCCACTCCCAGGTAAGAGCGCTTTCGCCTCCCGGCGGACACGAGTGGTCTCCCCCGCCGCCGAGCCACCCGCCCTGGCCAGCGGGTTACGGACGAGGCGCCCTCCCCGGCAGGGCGGCTGGCGGGCTCGGGGCCGGGCAGGACGCGGGGGGGGGCACTGCCGGGCGGGAGGCGGACGCGGCTGCTGCCCCCGCCGCCCGCCGTCTCCCGCTCCCTGCGCCGCAGGCTGCCCGCTCGGCGCCTTCCCCGGCGCTCCCGCTGTCTCCCCGGGGGGCGGCCCGCTTTCCCGCAGCCCTCTTTGGAGGACCTGAGGTGCGGGGGAGAACCTCCACCGTGCCTTCTCCCAGGAAGGAGTTAACTCTGCCTCCGACGGCACTGCTTGGGCTTGGCTTTTAACGCGGCTCTAACGCCTTCCCTACCCTCGCCTGAAGACATAAATCAAATGTATGGGAATCAACGGGAAATGACATGTTTAACTGACACGAGTGCTGGGTACTTCTGCAGTATCTATTCCAGACAGGTAATACGTGGATCCAAACAAATTCCAATAAAGTCAATGGCAAATGCTTCTCAGTTTAAATGACATTGAAAAGAAGGCTAAAAATGGCACTTTCCTCAAATTGCTAACAATGTCATCTAGATCCAAGGCTCATCACCCATTATGTTAATAAATTTATCTACTCCTTTAATATAAAGACTAATTAATGAGACTAAGATCACAGACCCGTTGTGTTTTTCTCTGTAAAATATATTAACAACAGTTTGACTACATAAGGAGTTCCCAACTTCATTACGGTTTCAGTGCCTTTCGGTTTGAGAACAAGTTGCATAGGACCACGAAGCAGTACAATAGCTGGGGCCAAGTAGAACCCCTCTACACTTGAATTTCCAAGAACAGAAATCCTGTTAGTTTTCATACTTAAGTACATACAAGTCATTAAAAAAAAAAAAAAAGAAAAAAAGAATGCTTTATACAATGCTGGAGCCACTCCAAAAGATCAGGGATCTGAACTGAACTAAACAATTTGGCCCAGTCTCTGTTTGTATTTATGCTGGTTTTATGTCAGCGGAGTTACTGCAAACTTGTACTAATATTAGATTTATTTTAACATGCTTGATAATAAAGTAATGGCTTAGTGCAGGACAAGTCATGTAACTGTACGATTAAAAAGCTGGTCCCAGTTACACTGGAATGAAATAAATTTCGTCGTTGGCATCACTCAGCTCCCAGAGTATCCTTAACAAGACCAGAAGAATGAATGTTGTAAGATATTCTCCAGAAGGTTGGCTATGTTAATATATATAATGCTACTGTAGTCTTGTAGTGTATATTTATATATTGCTTTCTTTAGTAGGTAGCAATATTTCACAGTAATTTCAAAGGGTAATGTTCTTTGTCTTTAGCCAAACTAAAATTGTTACATTATACAAATGAGAAAGTAGCTGGGCCTGGAGCTGGGCAGTTGCTGTTCCATCATGCCAATTGCTTACAGTCACAGAAGAGATGATCTGGGATTTTAGCATACAGAAATAATCCTATGATAGCAGTTTAGCAGAAGTATGTTAGTGAGACTAACAAAATTATTAAATGATAACGACTACATCAAAATGTCAATGGCTTGCCATTTGCAGTTCTGATGAATCAACAGTGATGAACAAGTAAGATCAGGCAGAAATTAAGAATGGATTTAAACCCTCAACAACACTAAAGCTGAATAAAACCTTTTCCCAAGATGGACAATATGATACATTTATTTTTCAGAAAAAAGTCACTGCTGTCCTTTCCTTCCCTGATATTAGATGTAGTAGTCACATTAAAGAATATCTGTTCTCACATGACCAAAAAGGACATTCTTTATAACCAAGACATATGAATACAAAATTTGATGCTGTTTTTGCAAAGCAAAACATTAAATTGTTTAAGGTTATAATTTTAAAATTTGCTCAGTGGAAATGTTCTGGATTTTCACTGTATCTTTGCAATTACATTCAGTGATTAAGTGCACTACAACTTTTGACATCTGACATTTATCTAGCTAAATACAAAAAGAAAAAAATCGGGCAGTTGGAAGGTTCAGGAAATTAATTTGGTTTCATTTCTTGATAGCTGCAATTGTTCGGTTTTCCCATATTTATGTTCCTTGAGGAAAATTAATACATAAAGTGAATTGTAATATTTGTTATTTTAATATTAATCAAATAATAATTTATTATTTGGATATTAATTAACATTCCAGTGATGTTCCATTGAAACATCATATAAAGTTGTAGAAAAAGACACCTGCACATCTTCCAAGTCCAAAGCAGTCAATCTGATCCTGTTTCTAACACTATTTACCAAACTTGCATCACTTTCATTGGCAGACATCTGTGTGCTTTACAGGGTGCAATGAAGTCTACGATTTCTCTGCCTAGAATCCATTAGTATTCAGTGTTCTGAACACTTTTGACTACCACTGAGCAGTGAAACAGAAGGGAACAACCCCTCATGGGATCACGCCTGATACGGCTAGCAACTAAATAAAAAAGCAACTAAGCTTCAGAAACCTCTGAGCTAAGNGGCCTGCAATTCAGCAGTCACACCTATTTTACTTGCGTGGCCTATTTCTGTTTGAATAAAACCTTAGAACCGAAAGTCCCCTTTCCTCCTCCTTTGTCCCCTTAACATCACCTTTTTATCTTCACAACACCCTTTGAAGGGTATTTACTGAAAGGATGAGAGAGCAGTTATCACACAGAACTGAAAACTTAAAAAAAAAAAAGACCTAGGAATTTCAATAAACCTACTCTGTAGCTAGATCAAGAAGTAGAGATCCTCACTCCTACTGCAAACAACCTGCAAGATCTAAGACGATTTCTACCCAGCTATCTCCAGTTTACCAGTTCCATTAAGATAGGATGCCTGTTTAACTGGGCTCTAGATGCAAATGTTGCGAGAACATTTAATTTTGAAACCTTGCTTCGATGATAAATTTAATTACCTTTTCAGCTTTTAAAAATTCAGTCAAATCTTCTTTAGGAAACAGGTTATGCAGTACGTAGATGTACTGTGTTGACAGCCCTCTACCATTAACGCCTGGAGATGCTTGAATTAATGAAGCAAGGTGGATGACTACAGAGCTTTAGTTTCTGGGTTTACATGTGTATAAATAAACTTGCTACAAAAGAAAGCATATTTATTCTTCTTTGGTTCAGACCAGCATCTTGCAAAAAGGTAATAAGTTTCTCAGCACAGGATGAACCAAAATGTGCCTAAGAAGTATTAACCAACTACACTGGTGATTTACTAAGGCTAGAGTTAGAACAGAAGCACACCAAAATTACCCAACACAACTGTAATACCTGACTTTCCACAGGGACGTTTCCAGCAGTCGGTCTCCTAGCCTTCCCTCCCAGTTAGTGAAAAATTGCAAGATTTACTATTGAAAGACCTGTGCCACTTCAGGAAATAAAGACAACGAGTGCTGACAGTTGCCATCAACACTTTATATGACAGTGTATGTGGGTGCTCAAGTACTGCGATAGTCTATTTAAAAATAAAATCGGAATTAAGACAAGCCAAAACACCTGGGCAGTTCAGTTGACAACCACTCAACCACTCACCAGAGGGAGCCCATTTTCCCCAAAAGCCAACATCTGTAGTACAGCCAACCTGCTACCTGCTGGGGCCTCAGAACTACCCCTCTAAAGACTCTACAGCTGCTGAGAGGAGCAGCTGCCAGTTAAGGGAGCCACACAGACATACCACGAACAGGAAAGTACAGAGCTGTAAAGGATTCTGTAGCTGCTTGATTAATACTTTCTGCAGCACAAAAGGTACTGTAATGACGAAGATGCTACATTTGCCTTTCAAATTGAACATTTCTGAAAGAAACCAGTCATATATCTGCAGCATGTCACTGATAGATGTAAATATTTTTATATCATCCTAGGTAGCCTTCTCATTACTGTTTGTTAGGCTGTATTTGTGATATATTGCCATTGAATACTTTAAGCTTGGTTCTTCAAGAAAGGTATTACTTTTTCAACAGAAAAATAAAAACTTTTCCAAGAAAGACACTTCTCACTTTATCTTTCCTCAAGAGGAAGACCTAGCCTTCTAACGTATTAGTAATTCTCACATATTCTTTAAAGTCCAACTGAAAAACTTTAGTAATCTAACTTGAATTGCAACGAAGCACAGAAGAAAGTCTGAGCTCATAGCTGACACTAGAACATGTCCTGTTCAGGAAGGACCTTCAGCTCCTTTCAGGGACAGACTGTGTGTACACACTCAATGTTTGGAACAGGGCATAATGTAGAGGTTCTTGGCAGCTTTCAGAACCTGACAGAGCTGCAAAAGTTGTTTTCTGTTGTTGGTGTGTTTTTTTTGTTTTGCTTTTTTTTAATCTTAGGCCAGCTAAACACAAGATCCATTTAGCAGTAAAACTATGCTGCTGCCTATCTAAACAGGAAAACCTTGCTCGGGAAGATGTAGTTACATCAGCAAGCACGTGTTTCTGGCACTAAAAGATTACCTACAGTTGTATACCTCCTGGTATCTGTCCTTTTGTTCCTTCAATATCAAGAAATATTATTAAGTTAATACTTTTGCTTTTAGTGTTGTCTTTGATCTTCACATGCTTGTTTCTTAATTACTGATTAATACAGTTCCTCAGCATTTTTATTTTTCTTTCTGCAGATACTCCTAGCCAGCAGTCAGTAGATGCCACAGCACAGACTTGAACTACAGATAAGTAAAAATCAAGCAGCATTGATTATCTCCTTTTCATAAAAAGCAAATCTATTGGTGCAATCAGTTTTTGTTGGGGGGGCGGATTTTTAAATCTCCCTTTCAGGTTTGCAACAGTGCAGACACACATTTTTTGCCATTTGTCAGACTAATTCAATAGCAAAATACAAGAAACAAAGATTTGATCTGAGTAAGTAACAGTTGTAAATAAGTTGGTAATTAATAGTTGAACGATTTATTTCAAACTAATTCTTTGGATTTTCTTTGCAGCCTGTAGCTTCAGAAACATACTGAAATACAGTCAACTTATTTTTATCTACATATGTGATTACAGAACTATGGTTGGATATATCATCTGTCTTTGGCAGGGTTCCATATTAATGGGGACTCACTGGTCCATCAACTTTCCCTAAGTAGATACTGAATCTTAACACAGCACTGGCTACACACTAGCCTATAAGAACTTCACTTTACAGGAGCACCAAATTAATCTGAAATTGAAACAAGAAGATAAGATAAAGTTATTCAGTTACTAAATTGCATACAGGCATGAGTATGGAATCTGGGGAATCCCTTTGACAGATGCATGCAGGGTTTATGCTTATGTCTCACGAGAACTCTTACTGTTAAGCATACAAAACAGTGAAATATTAACTAGGTATTTTTTCCACTGAGCAGTTAAGTTGCAGACCATTTGATAGTATGCTTATTGATTTTATGGATGTGTTTATAAACCACAGACATTTATCTCATTGGCTCAGCCTGAAATTTGAAATTTCATATTTCAAAATTTCCTTAAACAAAAGAAACCACTGCTACTTATAGTTACCTGCAAGTGGTTAGTAAACATGCATTATCATCTTATTAAAAGAAAAAAATTACGTGAAGCTATTTTTTCCTTTGCTAGATATTTTCAATAAAATAGAAATTTTAAAAAATCTGTATTTGAAAAATAGTAGATTGTGATATGTGTTCAGATGAAGCCCCAAACAGAAGCAGGTTACTTGCACAGCCCTTGCAGAAATACTTTCCCGGCTTGCTATGTGTGTACTTGCACACGTTGAGTTTATTGGATTAAAACCATAGTGATGAGAAGAGGTATATGACACTTATTTCTTCTTGCAGTACTACAATTAAAAACTAATACTCTTGCAGCAGTGAGTGATTAGACAGCTGCAATGGCACTGCTTACAAAAACTTCAAATAACATGTAATACTGAAGTATATTGTTTCCTAAGATGTATACATAATTAGGATTGAAACCCCCAGTATTATAAAGATTATAGACACAGACTGCTGATTATTGGCTGCTTTTATAAAGCACAGATTATTATTCATCTTTACCCACATAAGAAGGGTGTATAGGTTCACATATATTTAATGTGATCACATCCACAGAATAGCTATATGTTAAGGTCATTGTTTATACAGGTGTAGGTCAAAATCTATCCCTCAATACTGAAATAAAAGGTGAGTAGAAAGACATATCTGTATGACAGAATTTGATAGCAAATATTGCGAATAAATTACTTTTTCAACTCTGTAAATTTCAGCAATATATCTTTGTAAATAACTTAGTTAAATATATTTTTACAGAAAAAAAAAAGTGAATTAAATAAAATTCTTGGCACCAGAAGTAATTTGGACATATCAGTGGGGAGGTCACAAAGCGTTCAAGGTTATGTTTTAAATTTCTAGCCAGAATCAATAAATCTATCCTAGTCACTTTACATCATGATACATTCACTAGGGAAAGTTTTCTTTCAAGAACCAATTATTATCTGCTGCTCTGTTAAAAATATTTTTAAAATGGCTAACCAGCTTGGATCTTAGAAGGAGGGTTGGATGCAAGATTAATAATATTAAGACAATTTTCCAGAAAGTAAACAATTCAAAATCAATTGTATAAATTGAACAAATTATTAAAAAACAAAGTTCTCAATTTGAAGTGTTTAACCACTTTTTTTTGGGTAAATTTACGAGGAGGAGGTCTGACCAGACCCAAGTTCCATGGAATAACTGCATGTCTAAACAGAACAGTGGTCCAGGAAGGAAGAAGCTGAGAACTACCATTTCAGAAGACTCTGAAGATGAGAAATGAGACAGTCAATCAAGATCACAGAACTAGCTGTAGCTTCACCCCTTTGTCACAAGCTAAACTGGACATTATTTTGAACAGCTGTTGTGTATCAAGAACTAAAGAAAGACAGTAAGGGGATATAGCACTCCTTGAGATTTCCTATGTGACTGCAACACTAGATGATCAACTAAAAGAGGTGTTTATCAGGCTGCTACCTACTGCTCTTACCTTGTAATTGAGGATATTCTAAAAAAAAGAATTCATACTTTTTCCAAACCCAGCTTTTGTATACCGTCTCACTACAAGGGCATTTGTATGCTATTTTTTATCCAATAAATGCTTTACAAAGATATGTTAATATTACTAACACTGTTCTGGACCTTTGGGAACTCAGGACAAACAGATGTTCTAACTAACCTGTCTAAAGTGGCAGCAGAGTGAAAAAGGCTGCGGATCATGTGCCTCTTCCTTTCGCCTCTCCAGTTTTAAGTGCAGTTCCATGCTGAACATAAAAATACTGGTCTCAGACTCCCTTTTTGCCACGTTCCTGCTAAAACTATTGGGAAATCAGAGCATCATTAGGACTCTGGCAGGTTTGCTTTTTGTAGGATGACTAGTCAGGGATTAGCAGTAACAGACTGATTACAATCACTTGGGAAAAGGGTAAATCAGTGGTCCAAAAGAAAACCAGTAGTGAAGAACCTAAGCCAAATTCAAACCTTCACTCCTACTGTGCATTCTGTAAGCTATTCTGGAACTGCAGCTTAACTCTCCTTTCTTCTAAGCTTAATTACCCTTCTCCATATTAATCCTGGAAAACTGCGAAGTGGCAAATCATACAGATAGAACAAAAATGTCTGTATTTGTATATAAATCAGCACTTATTGTATAGTACACATGACTGCATAACCAATACTAGTGTACCTGATTTTTTTCATTATTTTCATTACAAAAAGTGCAATGGCAAGCTAAAGTTTGATTTTAAATGAGTACCAACACCTCTGACTACAAGAAAAGCAAACTAGTAAATAATGAATAGTCAACTGATCTTTATAGTTACTCTACTAATAAGTGAGTGAATGAATCAAATATAATTATTCCTTTTATAAATTCTATTTGATGCCAAAATATACAAGATACAAAACTATTTAGAAAAATAAAGTAAGAAATATAAAAAATTAATTTATAGATCTAAACACTCAAATTTGGATAATACAAAAAATCTTGGCCATTTGATAAGAAAACTTTTTAACCTGATGACTAAGTATAGGTCAAATTCCAATTTGGATAATTTATTTTGACTCTCTATAGTTTTGTTTACACAGTGATTTCATACTGCCTAATTTCAGGCTCTTAGCTTAGGGATTTGAGATAGTTTAATAAAGATAAGTAGGAAGAACCCCCCAGAAAAAAAATGCTGTATTTTTTTATTTTGCATTTTTAAACTCTGAGTAGCACCACTTGTGAATTACTAAACTACAGCTACACTCCCTCCAAGCAACAACTACATTTTTGTGAAAAGGATTCCCTTATATATAATTTGCATAGAAATTTCAAATCCTTCAGGATAAGATCCTCTATAAATATGTATAGTAATTAGAGACACGCGTGCACTTGGTTTCACAAATACCTTTTTTTTCTTGTAGTAAAACTTACACAGAGAAGAATTTCTACAGTAATTTTTTTTCGTAAGTATTTTCTTTGTAAAATGAAAATCAGAGGTCATTTATCAATCGCTATCAAAATGGAAGGACAAATAGGCTGGAGTTTCATATGGATCAACCAGCACTAAAAATATACTTTTCACAAAGCTGACTGATAGAAGAGTGCATATACTTATTAAACTTGTAAACTTCCAGGAAGTGAGGAAGAGCACCAAGGAGTTTCAAGAACAAGACTGTAATTAAAATTATTTTGAAAATTACACAGATGCCCTAAACTTAACAGGATAAAATTCAACATGGATAAATGCAAGGTATTTTAGTGAGGTAGGCATAATGTACATTAAAGATGAGGAACTTAAAAGCAAGGAGCAGACTGAAGAAAAAGATTTGGGGGTAATTGTAGATGACAGTTTAAACACTAGTCAACAATGTCATGCTGCTGAGAGGAAAAGAAGAGAAAAAACCCATCACACTGCACTATGTAGATATTTATGTTCTCTTCAGCCTGTGAAGCAACCTTTCCTTTCTCCTCAGGGAAGAGGAGACAAAATAACAGTCTTCACGTTCCAAAACAATTGATGTGGTATAGCTTAGTACCTGCAGAGGATAGAACAGAAAATCATGACATACTTAAACTGCATTAAGGAAAATTTAGCTTTAATGAGAAGAAAAGTAGTCCAAAGAATGTGAAAACAGTGAAGTGTTGGAATATGTTGCCTATGGAGAATACAAAACCCTCCAGTTTTTATAAGAAGAGTACAAGTATGTTTTAAAAACAGGCTGACAAACACCCGTTAAGAATGGCACACCTACAGTTGATCTTGCATCAGGTCACAGAATCATAGAACAGTTGAGGCTGGATGAGACCTCTGGAGGGCATCTGGTGCAACCCCCCTGCTCAAGCAGGGCCACCTAGAGCCAGTTGCCCAGGGCCATATCCAAATGGCTTTTGAATATCTCTGTGGATGGAGACTCCACAACTTCTCTGGACAACATGTGAAGGGGCAGACTAGTCATCCCCTGAAGTTCCTTCTATCCTTAGTTTTCTTAACTTTAATGAAAAATTATGCTAATATTTATCTTTGACTTTAAAACTAACTTGCTGATTTTTCTTCATTCCATACTTAAATCTTTGGTTTACCATTTCAGTTTCATACTATGTCTTTGTTCATTTAGAAATTGCTATTCAAAAACTGCAGAGAAGACAAATCATGTCCTGTGTTACACTCAGCCCTCAATAATATTTAATAATCCCCCTCTGTAGATCCCTAAAACAAAATAGAGAATTCATCGAGCTGACCTTAGTGTTTCTTGCATGGAATTAAAAAAAAAGCATTTCTAAAATGAAATTCACTAAATGAATCTTATACCTAGGAAGTATGCAAACAATCTCTCAGCAGTGTTCCTTCAAGAAAAGTTATAACTGCAATTCTGATTTCATACTGGGCACTCAGATTATGCTAATTCTTCACAGTTTAATTTTCAACTTCATGCATAAAGTACATTAGTACCATTGGTCAGCCTTGTGATGAAGAGAAGGCAGGTGTTCTAGACATTTTAGATATCAAATGCCTCAAGAGCTATTTAATATTTCCAGTGAACAAATGTTCTGCATACACATATTACTAATTGCTCACACAAAGCTGTGAAAAGCTAATATAGAAAACTATAAGGGATACAAAAAGTAACTGTATGTTGGGAAGCTTATTTTTCAAGTGAGTTTCAAGGAATTTTTTCTAACTCAACTAAAATGTTGGAGTTAAAGAAATTAAAATCAAAACTCAAGTTTTTTTCAACCATCACAGAAAGGAAACAACAGAGAGATCTTCCAAGGAAGCATACAGTTTCTTCCTCACTTTTTAATAATCCAGAATCATATATGTTTAGTATTGACCTTGCCATTTATATCTAAGTACATGACAGATCGCAGGTGATTAACATCTCTGTAAGCATCTCTATCCTGCCACGATTCTGTTTTAAGATATTCTGCTGCATCCTAGAATACCCTTCCTAAATAAACTCCAGAAGGTAAATACTTAAGACAATAGCAAATGAAGGGTGAATGAATGTGAGAACATCAAAGGTTCTCTGAGGGAGCTGAACTACAAGAGAAGCTTTGAACCCAGGTTAAAATGTCACAGGGTGCTACCTGAGCACTGCATTTATCAATTTAATTCCTTCAGAATCAACAAATAAACTTTGTGGCAAAGATAAAGAAAATTTAAACCTGTATTTCTTTCTTAAAGATATCTTTGAAGTTACCTTGTACCTTAATGTATAACTACCATTTTAGACACACATTTTAAAACACTTAAAAAAAATTCCCAGCTGAGTAATGAAAAGATGCAACCATACTGAGTCACAAACACACCTCTCCCAAAAACCCAATTATCAAATGGCAGAATAACAGTAAAACTATTTTTAATTTTATTAAGAATTTTGGGAAATAAATACCACTTGTCCACTCAAAACTAGTTCATCTTTCTTTCCAAGAACAGCAACAGACATTAAATATAGAACTTTGTCTAATAAAGTAAATGACTTTTTGCAGAAATTCTATTCATGAAAAATTCACAGCACTATACAATATGTCCAGATTTATCAGCCAACCTTTTAAAGTAGGAACCTAAAACTGTGCTTGTGGATCTAAGTATTAGCAGCTAAAGCCTGGTTTGCATTCATATCTGTACTTTAAGTAAAAATATTTATTTAATTGGTACCAGTTCTGTGTACAGAAATCCATAACTGAGATGTGTTTCTAAAAGTCTCCACCCAAAATTACTCTCTTTACTGAAGTTTCTAAACACTATTTTTTAATTTGTTAAGTCTTGGTATAACCCTATCCCATAAAAAATGCTAAATCTCAAACCCTCCCTGTTCACACAGTGGAAGGATGGGCAGACAGCTTCAGTTATTGTTTTTCTTATTAGTTTTTTTTTTTCCCCTCCACTTTGACATTGTCTGAACTCCAGCAGACAAGAATACTGGCTTCTGATGTACAATGAAGAGGGTGAGGAAAGGGAAGGTCAGCTTTCTCATGCTTCCCATAATTAAAGGAGTCAAAGACAAAAAAGTGGCCTATGAAGATGTAACTGTAAATTAGAAAAAGTAATATATTTTTCAGAAGATGGATGCATAGAAATAAATACAATGGTAGAATATATTGGCATTCAGGATGTTGTTGACTATTTAGAAAGGATACCAACTTGATTTCCTGTAAGGAAATTTCTGGTGAGAATTTTTAGTTCTCTAAAAAAAAAAACAACTTGTGGATGTTTTTCTCTCCTAGAGCACACTGAAAATTATTCCAAGAACTAGTGAATATGCCATTTTTTTAAAAAAAGTTCTGGTAATAGTCACAGTTTTAATAACTCACTGCTATACTTAGGCATATACATTCACAGCGTCAACCACTGCTTTTCCCACTTGTTAGAGAGACTAATGACAAAACCCACATAAAAACATGGCTTCGGCAGAATCCTTTGACTTTATGTTTGTAGTTCGATTTCAGCCTACTGCCCTCAGGTGTTCAGAATCAAGTCAGTGATGAGTTTAACTGGGAAGAATATGTAAAATACACAACAGTTATTATTGAAACAAATAGACATGGAATTGACATTGAAACAATCCATTTCTGGAATTTTGTATATTTTATACCAGTATGGGAATAAGGAAACACATACTGCACCTCTGAAGGAGTGAGGGGTGCTCAGTATTGCAGATGTTGAAATGTAGAATAATAATAGACAGTGATGGTTCTGAAAGGGCATGGCTAATTTCTCTCAAGTTGTAGGACTTGGAGTACAGTGGTGGCCTGGAGTAGGGTACAGATAGAGTTTTATTTCATAGTCTGTCATGCTCAAACACCTCTTCCCTGGAGAAGCTGTGTCTATGACAAAGTAGAATGTTTGGTAACAGACTGATAAAATATAGTGGGGAAAATGAAACAGCAAAAATCCACAGGATTTGTTTTCTCATGGGTATTAATAAAAGAGAAGTTCCTCGAAAATTCCTTTTAACTAGTAGAAATTGCACAATTATGCAAACAGTATATATTTTCTGCAAGTATCATGAAACCTGACAAGTCAAGACTCTTCATGGATGTCTTTCAGCTCAGCTTCAATAAATACTATACTCTAAAACATATATTGTTATAAAAACCAGCCTTTAAATTGGACCCCTGTGTTCAAAAGCCGCTTTCTTGAACTCTAGCAAGTTTTATTGTTTGTTATGATTTTCTGATAAAAAAAAAACTTGTTCCAAGGCTCTTTAGGAGAGAGATCACTGAATTTTAATCCAAAGAGTTTATGAACATTATATGTAGAATCTTGTTTGAGAAATACCTGGCAACAATGCTGTATAGCAATTCCAACCAGACTATCTGTGTAAAAGATAAGCAGATTTAGCCAAACATGCCTTTATCCAGGATGGCAACGCATACAAAGAATCCTGAAAAACTTCCAGCTCCAGAAATTAGCTGTTTATTTTGGAGCACCTATATCAATAACTGTAAAACATACCACAAAGGTACTAACTGCTCATCTGCCTTACAAAATTGAAAAGGAATGTTTTGCTTGTAAATCTGAGAAGGAATAAAATAAAAGGAAATAAAAATCAAGTGTCATATGTAGATCCTCATGATAAGTTAACAAAAAGAAACTAACAGCTAACTTACAGAACCTTCAATTTTTACTACCACAACAATTCTAGGATGTTTTCATGTCTGAAAATTAAAATGTCTCTGCAGTTTTGAAAGGAAAATTATGTCAATACCATTTGACATTTTCTCATATATCCTAACCCTGTCGTCTCAACTTCTTAATTTGACTTCAAGGTGATGTTATCACCTTTATGCACTGAATAAAGCAAGGTACCTTTTAAAATGAAGCTACATCTACAAAGCAGAGAAAAAAAAAAAAGGGTGCAAAAAGTTGCATCAGTTTGGCTGTCAGTTATATAGCTGGCAATGGGCTGATACCCTGCCCCAGCACAGAGCTAAAAATTGCACCCTGCAAAGCAGAGATGCGAGCTGAATACCAAAATTAGAACACACATCTTTCCAGGCAAGAGACAGCCTTTCACTAGATATGTCTGTTTGTGTCTGTTCTGCTATTAATCATTCTTTCGCTGATGCTTTCCTATGACATCCTAATCAGGTCTACAAGGACTATTTAGCATTTTCCCATAATTCTGTTCTTGTATATTAGAAATAGGATGCCACATTTCTAATTTTGTGTAAATATATGCTCATTCTGGCCAATGGGCATATATTTAAACATATGACGATTCTAGTCACTAACACGACTATTGTGATTTTGCTTTTGTTTTATTCACTGTTATCCCAACATCACAGTTTTTCCACTATAGTGTAAAGTATGTTTATTTACTAACAACATCTCTTTCTTATCAACTTTGTTTGTTTCCTTATTTTTTTAATTTTTTTTTTCATTATTCTTCAGCTTGGATTGCCTGGGTTTGCACAGAAGCTGACTGACTTATGATGACATGAATGGTACCAAAGCTTGAAAAGAGAAGTCCAAAGCTGTGCAATATTTAGGCTCAATTCCCGCTTCTACATGCAACATTCTTTTATAAAGCAAGATCCTGAAAGTAGAGCTCTCCAAATTCCATACACAAAAGCAGCACGTTCTCTGTGAAACTATTAATTGTAATACTGTTTTTTTACTACTGGCTAGTCAAAAGAGGATGTAGTTGGGATGCTTAAATGGAAATACCATGATTGCTATACCTCATATATAAAAAAAAAGAAGTGCTTCAGAAATGCAACACTCATGAAAAGTTCGTAGCTAATGAAAAATAAGGAAACAAAGGATACCTGCCACTGGAACTAGCCAAATGCCACCAATACACTAAATAAAACTTGGAAAACTTTTATTGACTAGCAAGCTCAGCATGTTGGAATAATAAGGAAGTTTGGAATTTCCTCTCTCATTTGGAGTGTCTTTGCAGAAATATCAGCTGGTAACTATATCAGACTGTGCTATGTATAGCTTTGTTGATTTACAGAGGTCTTTAGAAAGCACACGCCCAAAGTTTTGCTTCGCATGAATAACCCTTATAGAAAAACTGCCTAGCATACCCAAAATTTGGAGAATGAGAGAGAATATTACTTTTTAAAGTTAAAGTCATTAAAAAGGATACTTGTTTAATTTCAGCATTATCAAATTGAGGTAATCTAACAGAATTAATTTCTAGTTGAAAGCTGTTCTCCAGAGTTCCAAAGGACAACTTCTTGCAACACAAAGAATAGTTATGAAGAAAAGGAATGCATTATTTCATTCCAATCCCTACAATTAATGTAATTTATCAACTTCAGTTTTTCAAAATATACTTCCTTTGATCTTTTTAACAATGTTAATTAATTATTTTAATTTTTTTTTATATAATGCTAAGTGAAAAACAAATGGAAAAATGAAAGCAAATGGAAACATTAAATAAACAATTGAGTGTTGTTATTCAATTATGGGCATTATAGGAATACTTTCAGAGACAAGCTATAATGTCTTTCTTTACCAAAACACATCCGGTAAAAAAATAAAAAGATACACTGGTATTACTACTCCTTTTAAAATGATATAGAGTTAGAGGTTAGATGATTCATTTCATGTCACACTGGAAAATCTGTGGCAGAGGTCCAATTAAAACTTGGTCAGATGAAGAAAAAAATGCAATCAAGTGATATTCACACAAGCAACCTCATTAGCATAAATGTGTGGGCTTACTGTGGCTTACACAGCCACTTACTGTGGCTGCTCTGCATCACAGTAAGTCATCTCA
Organism: Anarhynchus alexandrinus; assembly: GCA_008711295.1. NCBI lineage: Eukaryota > Metazoa > Chordata > Aves > Charadriiformes > Charadriidae > Anarhynchus > Anarhynchus alexandrinus. The sequence goes on along the minus strand of VUYV01000158.1, from coordinate 7,217 downwards.
CCCACTCAGCTTGCTCTCCTCCTTCTTCACATGCACAAATTTTGACGATCTGTGAACAGGAGAGGGTGAGCAAAGGAGGAGAAAAGAATCAACCCTGATTTCTGAATAAATAAACACACAATTCTGACAAATTAACATTGCTAATGGAACAGAATTCATGTAGTTATTCAAGTATATTTTTTCCAGAAAATTCCTAAATATGTTGAATGCAAAACTGCATTTTGGATGGGATCCTGTATGATGCCTACCAGTCATGGAGAAGTCTTTAGCATTCTTATTCCTGCACAGCATTTCTGCAAATCTGCAGATTTTTTTGAAGTTACAGCAAACTTCAGGGAAAGAAGTCACAGATCTACAGATAACAAAATGATTTCTGAAAGCCATTAGCATGACTGCTCCTTTAGCAATAAATTCTGTGTGTATGATGAAGGGTTTACTTTCCCAGAAGTGCTTATGGGACTTAAGATTGCACAAAAGGGCTGTGAAATGTGTTTCCCTCAGTTCTGGCTCTTTGGTTCCTGGAGCCTCAGGTCACATTCAACTCATAGTTCCTATCAAGCTTTTCCCAAAGGACCTTTGGGCTCCTGCAGTAGCCAAACTTCCCTGGAACAGGAAACTCTATTTACACTGATGTCTTAAAGCCTGGTGCTCATCCATAAAAGGGAAAAATAATACTTTTAGGAACTGTATTTTTCTTAACCTTTTACAGACCACAAGTCTAGTCTAAAATGCACATGCTGTAAAAGTGAGTTTACACAAACTCAAGAAAAACTATTACTGAATAAACCCCCTCATTCTCCTGAAGCGTCTGCAGCATTCTGACAGTATGCAATATTTTGACAGGAATGTGGAACAGAAAAATACAAATTAATTTCTCAGTTTTCACTGTCTTATATGAAAGAAAGGCCATTTATAAACATTAAAATAAGAACATGTTAATATATTTTATCTGCATCATTTTTGATGCAGGTAAATTTTTTTGATTTTGAATAGTGAGTGGCAAACTTCTGTTTGAACTATCCCTTCACAGGGGAGAACCAAAGCCTTCCTTAGGGAAGAGCCCTTACAAGAAATTCCACCAGGAATTGAAAATAACCCTCACAGTGGCAATGTGACTCCTGAGCAGAAAGAACCCATAAGATCTACTTCATATGTGATAAATTACAGCAGGCTACTGGGAAGGTGAAGTAGAAGTAGCTCATTTTCATTGCTTGTATTACATGTTTCTGTTCCTCACCCCCCTTAACAGGCTGTTATTTCACGAAGAACATACTTAACTTGCATTTGCCAAGCAGCTTTTTGGTTTTTTTTTAAACTGCAATTTTGCATACAGAAGAGTAATCAATTAAAAAGGATTAACAAGGATTTTTATTTAAAAAAAATATGAAGACTCACTGTGACTTCATCTGAATCTTCAGATGACTTTTAATTTAAAAATAAGTTTATCTTCATGAAGATATGAGTTTTGATTTGCATTTGATTACTTCAGTGCCAAGATCAAGCTTTCCTGCATTACTACAGCTTATAATCATATCCTCTCTTTCCTTCCCTGTAACAACTTTTGTTTACTGCTTTCTTTTTTGTCGTGTGTAAAGTAAGTAAGACTGCCAGCTCTGTAAGTTTCTGTACAATGCCTAGCACTTTACAAACTGCATAAAATAACAGCATCTGTTCTATGTGGGATAGATGTACTGAAGGCTGCTTTGAGATACTGAGAAAAATCCTTCTGAAAAGCTGATCGAGTTGCTTGAATGAATGCTACTGAAAATATGCCAGACAGTTCAATGCCGCAGGCATCTGAGTTTCCATATTAAAAAACGAAACTGCAAACTTCATATTCAGATTGAGATTTTGTTTTGAGAACGCACTGATATTTTCAGTAGACTTTCCTTAGTGAGCACTACTCTCCTTCCAAAATCATTGTATCAAACCAAATCTCTGTTTAATAAGATAAGATACTTCATTTTGGATTCTTATTCATATCTACTTTCCAAATACAAAGAAATTTCAACTCCTTTGCTAAACTTCATTTAGCTTCAGGGAAGAAACTGAGGTGCAGATGATGCAATCTGATTACAAAGTGAAATTGCATCTTTTAATATAGCTGTAAACAAAAACATGAAAGATAAAGGTGCTGTTACAGTAGCATACTCTTAGGGATGACTTTTTTTTGAGGTCGACTATTAAAAGCTAAAAGTTGAAACATGCAATCACCTTGCTTACTAAGAAGGGCAAACAGTATCTGCATGACCTTTTCCAAAATATATTTTAATGCAAGATCTTGAATGCTTTAACTATGACTCCTCTGATGGACAAATCTATTTAATTCAATTGCAAATGCTGGACAATTCTTGGCTTCAGACTAGAAGTCTGGAGATGTCACAGTTATATCCTAGGAGATTAAAGAAAGCAGGAGGACACAGGGGTTTTCCATAAGTTTCTCTCACTAATCACTAGGACCTGACAATGTAACATCTGTAATCTGTCATCTAGGAAATGAGTAAGGTCCCTAAAAATAATTGGGAGTATCCCAAGGTGAATAAGTGTAGGTCTATGAAAAAAAAAATTGATATATTATCTCTGTATAATGCTACTGGTTTCTTTATCTTGGCATTTGTCCACCTCTGTCTCGTACTTGTGCTGCATTCTGTTATCTGTTTGAGCCTCATCATCACCTCAATTCCACAAGCTCTTCAAAGAGGCTGGTTAGGTTTTTCATTACTTCCTATTACTACATTCTTATTTAAAGCTGAAATGTAAGAAGAGATAAACCTACTATTAATAGCAAAATTTTATTAAAATGTTGTTCCCCCTCCAGATTTTAAGTGTGCATAATATTGTACATGACATAAGAGAATTTGCTCATTACCATGTAAATGTTACTTTCCATCTAGATCTTTAAAAAAAGATCAATACATTTAATTCTACCAGATTGTTCTGTTTTAAACTCATTCTTTTGAACTTCTGGTTATTTAGTTTGTTTTAAAAAATAAAGTCTATGGTACCAATTACATAATAGGTATCCAAACATAGGCTTTTGGATTTCAGTTACAACCTACACAACAAACTTGAAAATGTATCTGGTTAAACATACAAATGGTGTTACTAATTTAAAGTTGCTGTTGAGCATGTTAAGGCTTTGTTCTTTTAAAACTCCTAAGGTACCTAACAGACTGCATTTTAATGTAAACATTTGTAGTTTATCTCCATTAAAACTCCTACAGAAGTGAAACACTTATTGACACAGATTAAAAAATACTATCTTATAATGACTAAAAAATCTAACTAAAGGTGTACAAGATCTGTCAAATTTTACAAAGGTGAAAAGTAGTAATGTCTAGAAGAATAAAATGTCTCTCTGATATGACACATATCCCTCTTTTTAGGTATTTTTCCACAGAAATGGAATACGATATTTATGATGTTCTGCTTCATATGTAAGAGAGAGGCCTAGAAGACTCAGATCTGAATTCCCTTTCATTTTCTCTCTCATCTGCTCTCCATGTCAAGTTCTGAAAATATCTGGGATACAGGAGATATAAAGACCATATCCAGTGAAAACGCATTATCTAGACTTACCTCTGTATTAATTTGGACCAAAATTCTATGTTCATCATCCAGAGAAAACATAGATTTGCAATCTAAATCATATAGTGTTTCTCCATCTCTGACTGAGGTATTAATCCTTGTATGTCATAGTCCCTAATACATATTTTCCTATCGAAATATTCAGACATGTTTTGAGTTATCTTTTGACTTTCTCAGTCGTTTGTTACATGTTTTCAGTCAAAATAAACAAAGAGTATCTAAAACAATCACTTTAAAAATTGCAATCGCTACAATATGTAGACAATTCTATCAACTGCTAATCATAACAGCTAGCAGCTTGAGCTTCTGCAGGTTTATAGACCTCAACAGACAAAATCTAGCTTTAATAATTAAAAATCTATGCTTAACAACTACTTAAGGTTATTTTTAAAATGGCAGAATGCATTCAGACAGAGTAAAAGAGATTAATTTTCATTTAGTACCTTGCTAAATAACATGTTTGTCAAACATCTAGATCATGGATCTAACAGCTTGAAGTCATATTTAGGAAATACTAGGAAGTCCATGTGTATCAGAATTATAGAGTGGTTTGGGTTGGAAGGGACCTTTAAAGGTCATCTAGTCCAAACCCCCTGCCATGGGCAGGGACAACTTCCACTAGGCTAGTTTGCTCAAAGCCCTGTCCGACTTGACATTGACCACTTCCAGGGATGGGGCATCCACAACTTATACCTACCCTTAACATGAATAATTCCCAGCATGTTGTATTTCAGCAATATAACCCCATGCATAACCCAACTACCCTTGTTTTAATGTTATCTGGACAGCATTAGACAGATAAAACAGTTCTCTGTGCCTTCACTAAAGGACCTCAATTCTGTCTTTTGCATGGGCACAGGACAGCTGTACCCAAACATATCACATTCAGCTGAATCTCTTCAGATGACTAAGATTTCAAGCTGCTCCTTCACTCCCGTCTGGGACATTATGCAAAAAGCTCCAAGGCTTTAACAAACAAATAAGAATTTCAGAACTTGTGCAAAAAACCCCCTATTTGTAGTTAAAGTTATTGTATAGTTTTTAAACAGCTTTTTACCATTCTTTCAAATAATTTCAATCAATATTAATTTCAATTTAGTGCTTCATAAATCTGTACTGTATGAAAACAAGAGTGCTTGCCCCAGAAACTTACCATCTAAGTGTTCATTATGAATAATTTTGCAATACACATTGTATTTACATGCACAGGCAAAGAAGAAAGGCATAAAATCAACTTATGTTTACTGGGAAGTTGAACAGACATGACTAACCATTATAGTCAATGTCTAAGTCTATGTTGGTTTATTTTTAAACTTATCATATACTGCATTTAGGTGATCAACTAATGAACAAATCTCTTCATGGCAACTAGACATTACGAGCTTTTGCAAGAAGTATATTTTAAGGAGGAACATTTAAGAGGAAAGGGTGGGGGTATGGGGTGGGTTTGTTTAAACCTAGTGGTCAAATTCACGTAAAATGTGACACTACTGACTTCAAATTTTCACTAGAGATAAATTTGGAGTAGGGATTTTAAAGTGGTTTCAAGTATTCCATCGTCATTCATAGAGAATTGTTTTATTGGAGCCTTTTCAGAAATATGAGGTCTCAGTCATTTCCCCTTCCTTTTATTCCCTCATTCTTTCTTATCTTAATTTATAGTGATGTGTTTATAATAATAACTTAGTGATACAGACACTGGTTAAGCAGCAGGAGACATCGGAAAGTGACTTCATCAGCCACATGAAGACTGTTCTTTTGCACTTGTCTTTGACCTGGGTATGGGAGGTAACACCAAAGCAGGAGGCCTCACTAATGAATGTCAAATCATTTATGAAACTGACAGCCTAAATTGTCTGTAATTACAAGATTTCCCAAGAACTGTAAACCCATTCTTTTGTTTTATTATTATACTAAAAAAAATTAGACCAAAACTTTAAAAAAATCATTCCTTGAATTTACTCTTAAAATCTTTCAACTCTTAACTGACAGAAAATAGTAATGTAATGAGTCTGACCACTTCCCTTCCTGACTTGAGGTTAGAGGTGAGTATTACTCAGGTCTATAAAGATTTTGACAATCGCACATATTCGGTAGAAATTATTATTCCCCCCTTGGAAAAATATTCTATTCCAAGGGAGGATCTCTAACTGAAGCAGCATAATACAAGCTTTTCCTTTAAACCTAGAAGTTATGATCCTAATGAGCAATGATTTCAAAACATCTGTGGATGTCTTTGTGAAAATGGACAGCACAACACTGTACGCAGTTGTATCAAGGACAACTCGAGGGTGGCATACAAAGTCTGATCACTTTTGTAATTATTATATTAAAGTGTGTGCTATGCAGATATAAGTAATAATCCAAAAAATATGAGTACATCAGCTGGGAACCACAACGAACATGGAGTTGTATAAGTAAAAGAATCCTCATTTCAGAATACTATGACCTCAATTTATTGAAGGTTAAAATGTGGTAATTGTAAATACAGCTAAAACAGAAGCCACTATCTGAACCAGGGACAACTTTATGATGCCTATGCAGCAGGGGTGCAATATTTCAACAGTTCCAAAAGAGATGGTTTCCAGAATCAAGCACCTACTGTTTTCTTTTGCTGTCTGCTGCTGTAAGCAAGACAGAAAACAGGCTTTATAAGCGGCTGCAGTCCATGCTTCCACCTCTCCCATCCTTCTGCCTCTGGTGTTACCAAATCTCCTTTTTCCTCACAGTAGGAATTCATCCTCTCCCTTCCTTCCCAGTAGCCTAGGAAGTCAGGGCCAATACAAGACTGGAAGGCAAGGTCAGGAAGTGCTAGAAAAGGTAAAGATCCTGTATCTCAGCAGAATGAGACCAGGAGAACCCTGTACCTGTCTGTAGTCTCCCCAAAGCTTCCATGTCCCTCTGAAACCCACTTTCCCACACACTGCTTCATCCTCATTCTCTGAAATATCAGCTGATCCCTTACCCTTCCCATCTGAAACTCTGATTTTCCCAGTCCAGAGCTTCAAAGTTTTCAGTGATGCCTCCTAATCCTTTTGTCCCCCTTCCTTTTCCCCCTAAATCTGTTTATCCAGTTCTGCAAAAAATGAGTTTGCGTGCACTGCTGAAAGGCTCTAGCACATAATGTGGAGCTGTCAGTTCTAATTGATCCGATTCCCCTTTATTTCTAGCTAAATATTTAAACTAATAGCTAAAAATGCACTGATAGAAAATATTGTATCTAAATATTACACAGGGATTAAGGCAGTGATAACATATATCTGCATTACAATCCAAAATGTAACTTTAGCTTGTGTTTACAGACAAGAGTCAGTTTAAAACAGCCTAAGCCAGGTATCAATACAGCCCGATAACACAAAGTTCAACATCACCTGCTAAGTTTAACTAAGCTTCCAGGTAAGCAGTGGCTAAACCCTGTGTTACCAGTTCCCAAACCAGCAACGTGAAAATGAGCTTCAGGTACATTTAAATGAACCAACATGCCATCTTCAGAAAGATCTAAAGGCATATATAAGCAGAAGAAAGGGAGGTAGCCACAAATACAATTCATATATTAAAATGGACTCTACAGAAGGAACAAAAGGAAACTTGTCCACCTCAATTAAATTAATTCATGTTCCTGCAGATTA
>VUYV01000157.1:2256511-2280692 GCA_008711295.1 Anarhynchus alexandrinus | reverse complement strand
TATGATTCTATGATTCTGTGATTCTGACTTTAGCTGTAAGAATTAGACCTGTGCAATGTTGGTATTAATAAATATTTTATTAAATATAGATATGAAAATGTCAGCAGCTAGTACACAATGTTGATATAATTGCTTGACCATTAAAGTTCAGAGCTGTATTGAGTCCTGTAGCCACTATCCCTCTTTGTGACTTTTCTGTTCAATAAACCTTTGGGTTTGTTTCACAGTGTCCCTGGGAACAAAGGGTGACCCACTACTCCCTGGCATAACAGTGGCCAGGAGGCAGGTCCTGTTGCGTTGGGTACATTTGTGAGGACTCGTTTTGGCTGATGGCAAACACTCAGCCATTGTGCATCTGTTGGTGTAGGTAGAGTCTGGGTGGAGTTTTTTTGGAGATTAGTAGGAAGCCTACCATGCCCGTCTCCTTATCTGAGAGCCGAGAGAGAGACTTGTCACCGTGCCTATCTTCTGCAGAACAGCACGGTACCATCGGTGGATAAAGAACTCTTTCTAGTTCTAGGAAATAATATGGTTGGATAATTCTTGAAGAAAATTTTCTTCTTTTATGTCACAAGCAATTTTTGATGGAAATGTGCGCTTAAGTTGGGAAAAGTAGTACCTTTGGAAAATGAGAATGCAGCCTGCCCCAGGATGTTAACACTGTATTGAAGTAACGGACAGTTCTTGTGCTTCCATCTGATGGGAAATTTTGTGCAAAGACATTTCTTAATGATTCATTTCAGAAAGGCCAAATTATTTTTTTAGCATGTATAGTCCGAGCAAAGCTGCAAGTGTTTAATAAGTAATTAAAACCTACATAAAAGATCAGAACTTGGAGGTACAACTGATTCTTCATAAAATGTTTTATTAATTGAAATGCTAACCAAATTGTCAGACTGTATGAGTATCTGTGTGAAGACCAGAACAGCTGCTTATGATGCTGCGTGGGTGATTAAGCTCTTGCTTTTCCTGTTCCACCACATCAAGGTCAAAGCCCTTGTCCTCACCCTCAAGGCCCATGGCAACTGTTTTAGGATTTTGTTCCTTTTATTTTTGATTAGTTAACCTGGTTTGCCTGCCTTGCCCCTCCCAATTTAGTTACTTGTGCCTCTGAGGTACCGTCTGCTGCCTCCTTTTTGCATTGTCAGCAGTAACCCTGGTAAGACATCCATTGCCCTGTAAAGCTGCCCTGCCAGCTGGCCAATACTTAAAAAGTGGGGAAGAAAAGGATTGTCAGCATATGCTTGACTTCTAGTTTTGTGATACAGTACATGACGACATCCTTGTACCAGCAGTTGTCCTTTTATGTTGTAAACACTTCGGAGCTTCTGGGTAGCAAGTGCATTTAACTTCACGCAAGGAACCTCCCAACAAGAAAATAAATTATTAAGGTTGCAAAGTGAAGGATTCAAAAGGTATGAAACTCCTCAGTTAGCTTCATTTTTGCAGCAGATTATACACATCAGGATGCAGCCTTTTATTACATGATTGCAAATAATTTTTTGCACAGTTGCTCCTTTAACTAGTGGGCTGGATGGTTGGAGCTCTGAGGATTATGTAGTTATTCTCCAAAATATTCTTTTTTCACCTTTAGCAAAAGTTGGAAAACACGTACAGAATAAAGCAAGAGTTTTGGAAAGAGTAGCCAGAGGAGAGCAGGTGACTACTGCCTTGCAGACCTGGATGTTTTTCCACTGGCAGCTACAGGGTTCCTGTATGATATGAAGCAAATAATTTAAGGATCAGATTAAGTACTCTGCTATTTTTCTTGATTTTCTGGGTTTCTGGTTTGAGATTAGTGTCTTAATTTGCATGCAGGTAATGCTCATAACTTTCTGCCGTGTCAGACCTTCAGCTACCCAGTGACTCTCATTCCCCGTTTCCCTTTGTGCTTCTCGTTTCATTTTTGCCCCACTGTCAGTTCCCAGTTCCTGTCTCTCTAGAAAAGCCCTGTTCCAGCCTCCCCTTCCTCCTGCCTGCTCGGTTCCCATTCCAGGTGCAGATCCTATTTCTTTCCCTTCTCTAATTCTCTCTCCAGTCCCTCCTGTCTCTCTACTACTTTGCCTCCGCTTATTTCGTGCTGCACGGGAATACTGAAAATGACAGGTGAAACTTGGTTAATATATTAATGTAGTTGCAACTGTCATTCAGGAGGGACATTACCCAAAAGAATGAAAAAGGGGCTATGGGATCATTTTATTTTGTTAAAGTCAGGATGATCTGGACAGAGGATCAGAGAGAAAAGATGTGCCTGGCTACCTGAGGAGTCACCCTGTTGAAAATATCCAAGACCTATCAAAGGTCCATGCTTATTAACTACTTTCCTTCAATACGCCAGAAAACACAATCATTCATGACATTCAGCAGACAATAATACAGCCCAGAATTATATGCATCTATATTATATATATTAAAAAACTTGGGTTTTGGACAACAGCCAAGTACACCGTAAAGGAAAGAAAACTCTGTCTGAATTAACACAGAAATGGTATCTCGAAGTTAAATACACATATATGTATTACACAGGATATCAGGACATGACCTGATTTGACCTCATTACTTTCCTGAAAGTGTCTTCCTCTGTGTAAAAGCATGTAATGACCCCAAAATTATGTTTATTCAGCTTCATAGCTTGCACTTGTGCTTAACGCATTTCTCCTCTTGGTGTACCAGTGCAACAACGAATTCACAGTGATTACTAACGAGTCAGCAGTTTTACAAACTCTTACTGTAATGAGTAGTTTAAATGAGAACTGAGCAGAAAGCTGTATCGGAGAGCGCAGCTCCTGCCCCGGCTGGGAACCATTTGTTTCTTTGATGTAAGTAAGGAGCAGGAGGCAGCTGGCCTGCTAATCGCAAACACCAGATGGCTGTCTCAAGCAAAAACTGCTCAGTTCACATAGCTGAAACCAAATCAGAATTGAAGTGGTTTATTGATTTATTAAAAACCTGTAATTAACCGGCAATCAGTGAACCATGTAAGCAAGATCAATATTTGCAGATAAACAGATGAACTGCAATACAAGAGGTAGACCACAATACTAGATGCTTTAAAAGGTTAATATGCCTCTATGAATTTCTAAATAGCCTTCGATAATACATCCCAGAATGTTCTAAACCCAATGAATAGTCACAGTTACCCCTCCCAGCAGCGTGGGTTACATGCACATCCCCTCCTGGGAGCGTGTGTCCCCCCTTTGCACACCACTCCTGGGGGAGAGGTGTGTGCTCCAGGTCTGAGCGTGCCCCAGTGCTCCCAGTGATCTGCAAGTGGTGCGAATGCACCCCCCAAGTCACGTACACATCCCTGAGGTGTGGGTCCCTACCTCCTGCTCCCTGCCCTGTCACCCCGAGCTGGATGCAGGCTCCTCACGGTGTCCGTCTGGCCTGAGCAGAGGCTGTGACGCTGGCAAGGCAACCTCTGGCAGGTTCAGAGCAGGGTTTTTTGTCACTCACACTGATGGGAAGACAGGAACACTCTTTGCAGAACAAAAAAACAAACAAACAAACAAACAAACAAAAAAAAAACCCCAAAACCAGCCAAAATCCCAGTTTGTTTGCAGAGTAATGAAACTGCAGAAATGTCCACCGACGTTTTTCATGTCCTGAATCTAAATGATTTTGCCACCTCTGCATATTGTAACATTTTTCGTTCTTTCAGTGAAGGTCTCAAATATGTAGCTAGGGATGATGTAACAGTACCAGTTAGTAAATGTGGATATTTAGAGATCACCTAGGCAGGGAAGTTAGGATACAGTGAGCTTGAGAGTGAATTTACAATGCAATAACCACTTTCATTAGTAGGTACAAGAAATGGTGCTGTGTGGCTCCATAAAGCACAATAGCAAGTGCACTCCACATTCACACCTCAGCTTACCACTGTGAAGGTTTCTGTAGTTTCTCAAATCCCACTGACAATTATGACTCCTTCATAACTTATTTACTACGGAGTGGAAGAAAGCAGCAACTGTGATGAGATTTTAATTTAGAAATACTGGGGAAAATGTATGAATCCACAAGCTCCAGGCTGAGCACTACAAGTAAAACTAAATCTTTGCTAGCTCAGTAAATGACAGGATTTTCCATGATTGGAGCCTACAACAGTATGTAACGGTTATTAATGTAACTAGTGAGCAAAAACCTGCAATTTTATGACACCCAATAGGAGATAAAACTCACACTTAGTTTGGTGATTTCATAGTTCTTGTTAGGTACCTAAAGAAAGGAATAACTGATGTGGGGGCATCTGACAGAATAACTTGCTCCCAAAGCAACTGGTGATTACAAATTTTTTGAAATGAAAAAGTGAAACTGCTTCTGAGGATGTAGCTAAAATAAATAAATCAAAGCGTTGTTAGTTTACAGAACACTTAAATGATGTATTAGGAGACTGAGTGTACTTTATTTGCAAAACAAAGTAATTTAAAGACTGCTGCTGACAGACTGAATAGACTCTATTATTTTAATGATGATGACTGCTGTTGGTAATAGCAGGTGGAACTCTCATCCTCATATAACCTAAACTACATATATAAAGTATGTACAGATGATATATGTCATAACCTAGGCAACAGATTAGCTTCAATCAGGCACAGCAGTCAACAATGCCTTTGTGCTTTCATCATGATCTTTCATGCAAAGGTAGTTGGCTTTAAGATCAATCTTTTAAGAAGCTGCAGCAAACTGGAGGAAGAGGGAAGTGAAAATCAGTGCAGAAACTACAGTGAATAAATGATGATCGAGGTTCCAACTGTAGATTAAAGCAGAGAGTTTGCTAAGAATCTATAAATGTTTAACTGACCAAGCAACAAATTAAGTGTTAAAACTGAACTTCCTAGTAAGTGGGGAAAAAAAACTTTAAGTGACAACATGGTATGGGTTCTGCTGTTCCTGACATAACTACTAGAAATGAAAAGGGGGATTCCAGAAAGCTTCACTGATATGAGAAATGCAATCCTCAACTTTGAATATGATTAAAAGGGGAAGCTGTAAGAATGCAAATGGCATATGCTAAACCTCTGCATGACAAAACAGAAGGATCCTGTATTATCTGAGAAAGAGAGTGAGAGAGACTCAGAAGGAATAACAAAGTGCCTACTGGTTAGAATTATAATATTAATATTGTTTACAACATAATTATGTTTAATATAAACCCACAGGTACCCAAAACTGCACAAAGCACTCCCAATTTAGTCTGCCAAGTGACAAAAAGACTCGCATTCCTCAACCTGATGGCTACACTCTTGCCGATACAAGTGCATTAGCAAACGTGTGTACCTTTTAAGGACAAAGATACAGGAATGTCAGTGATGAAGAAAGCATCCTATACAACTAATCAGAATGATAGGCTTATAAATCACCCTTGTGGAGGAGAGCATCTGTATTTGCTTTATGACTGGGCAGGAAAAAGATTCTGCAAGAGCGCTTGACCCCATTTTGAGCTCTACGAACAGCTGTAGCATGCTTTGCATTCATGCACAGGAGAAGTCCATCACTGATTGAACCCTTGGATTACAGAGCTTGAGTTTTGCCCTCTGGGAGTATTTGACATCCAGCAACATGTATCTGGAGAGGGAAAAAGGGAACCAGAGCCCATGTCCTGAGTAACAGTGTCTTCAAATCATCTGTCCTGACATAGTACTAAGTCACAGAAGACAAATTTGTGTGCATGATCTATTTCATCAGTTTTCCTCCCCGCTCATCATGCCCAGACTTATAAATCAAATAAATTGCCAGCTCTACTTCACTTTCAAGAGGTTTGTTGCTGTCTTTTCAGTCAACTTGTCTCTAGCTTTACATCTATGGACAGCTATTTTGCTTCATTCACCTATATAAGGTGGAAACTAAGCTTATTGAATTCCAAAGTGTCTAGGGGTGGACCTGGCAGCTCATTGTTCATTTTCATTGCATTGGCATGTAAAAAACACAAGGGAAATGGGAGTTTTATGCTTTCATAAACTGTCTAAAACGTGTGCTGAAGACATAGCATGTTCTCTAATGCGTTGGGAGTGATCTTGAAGAATGCAGTAAAGTGATTTTACATGTAACTGTGGTGGTTTGACCTTGGCTGGCCACTAGGTGCCCACCAAGCCACTCTCTCACTCCCCTCCTTAGCAGGACAGGGAGAGAAAATCAGATGAAAAACTCATGGGTCAAGATAAGGGTAGTTTAGTAAGGAAAAGCAAAGGCCAAGCATGGAAGCAAAGGAAAACAAAAAGATTTATTCTCTACTTCCCATTAGCAGGTGCTGTGCAGCCACTTGCTGGGAAGGAAGGCCTCTGTATGTGTAGCTGTTGCTTTGGAAGACAAATGCCCCCAGCTTAGCTTTTGTTGCTAAGCATGACATCACGTGGTATGGAATATTCCTTCGGTCAGTTTGGGTCAGCTGTCCTGCCTGTGGGCCCTCCCAACTTCTTGCCCACATCCAGGCTACTGGCCTTTGGGGATGGGGGTTGGAGGGGCAGCCTTGATGCTGTGGGAGCACTGCTCAGCAGTTGCCAAACATTGGTGTGTTATCTACACCATTCTAACTACAAATACAAAGAGCAGCACCATGAGAATGGATGAACTGTGGGGTACACATGGAGACAGGACGCGCTTTTGCAGAAACCACATCATACACAGCGACATTCCAGCAAAGTAGGATAGTGGTTAGAATAGCACCCACACCTGTTCTTTGGTAGAAAGCTCTAGATGAGATATTGGAAGTTATTGCTGTTTCTTGGATAAAACACTGCCTGCAGGAGCAGGTGACTAGAGCACTTGAAGCTCTCTGAAAAGATGTTCGTGGAGGTGGTCTTAGAATATTGGTTTCACAGAGCACCTGCAGACAACGACAAGGCATGTTTGCCTGGGGGGATGGAGATGTTCTGGACTAAACTAGATCCCAAGGGATCCTGCAACTTCTACCAGCATCCAATCGGTGTGGACTTAAAAGGAATTCTGGGCAGTTGCCTGATATCCTGCCTTGGGCTGTGGGAAAGCTTGTGTAACCAATTTTGTTTTGAGTGAGACATTTCAGAAGGCCTGGAAAACTGACATTTTTCAGTGAAACTTTGGTCTACTGAAAATCTTTTGACATCCAAAGAGGATAAAATCTGCAATTGCTAAAATACAACTTCTTAATATGTGTTGCGCAAACTTCTAGCCAGCGTTTCAGATATGCAACCAAGGCAGGTAGGTCACAATGGGCTATCACTCTTCTGAGATCAGCTATCCAGCTGTGTGTTACATCTCATCCGTCTCTAAGCTGCAGGTACGGAGACAGATGAAACACCGCTAATCACTCCAGTCAACTGAAACAAACAGCAGCTTTTCTATTTTGCACCCTCATCTTAAATTCATATCTCTGCTGAGTTTATAAACACTACCTGGAAATCAAGCCAAAGGCTTCCCACCAGGAAAAAAAAAAGATATCTGTTATCAGTTAAAATCTTTTAGTCTACTGGGACAGTTGACCTTTTGAACTACTGTAAAGGTGCTAAAACTAAGTCTTAGAGGAATTAGGTAGTTTATAGTGTCCGGGAATTCAACTAATGTAACAGTTTGTAAGACATTTAACAACAACCATATGAGAAAGCACGTTGGAATAAGTAATCTGGTATGCAGAAAAGAAATTCATTTTGCTTTGACACCTCTTCTTTAGCTGAGAAATTATGATCTGTGCCCTAGGCTATCAAACATCAATGCACAAAATTATTCACAAAGGGTTTATAGTTCAAGTGGTAAAGCCAGTCATTTGCAAAATGTTGACCCAAGTGAGTCAGCACAGAAAGCTTGATCTTTCAGTTTGATGAAAATGTAATTTTATGGATGTCAAGTCGAAGTTCAAAAGTGACATATAGTGTCATACAGATAAATAGTTTTGCCGACAGCAATGCCATACTTCATAAGTACTTGTCTGGCCAAAAGTAACTACTATGATGATTAAGAAGGCTGCTTGCTAGTAAATGCACATTTTATCTCATTTTTCCATATCATGTAAGTCTCTAGAATTAAAAATTAAGACAGGCTTGTTTAAGAACTGCATTTAACACTTCAAATCCATATTTCATTTATATGTAATGAAGATCTATGGAGATATTTTTAACTTTATTATTTTCATTACTATTATTTTATATATACCACTTTTACAAGATTAAAGATAATTTACAGTCACTTCAATTTTCAACCAAAGTCAAATTGAAGTGAAAATGCTGTGTGGAATTATGGCATTAGTTATATTGTAGTTGCTAACAATCAAAAACTGAAATGAGGGATCATTTTTATTACAAATAAAACTTTTCCTTTTTTATGTCTGACTTGTGAGAACATTATTACTCCATATATATGTTTTCTTTCTTCTCCCTCAAATAATTTCATGTGTAATGAAAAAGTGTGTGAACAGTAGTATGTAGAGCATTGTGGAAAGTGCAGAAGAATGTAACTGCCCCACCACTATTCTATTTATGATGAAGAAGTATTGCACAGCAATTAACTTCTTTTATTATCTATTCCTATTCAAGCAACTACATAAAGCCAGGCTTTCAATTCAAATCTAAGCATTCTATACCATTTCTTAAATATCTTGATTCCGCACAGAGAAAAAGAAGAATGCAGGGGTCCAACTGATGCTCGGGACTGAGTTCTGTATTTGCTGAAAGAGGTTGCATACCCCAAGTGAGTCTTACCCTTCTGAATAAGTGAAGCTACTTGAAGAGGTTTGTGTCCAAATGCCTCCAGCTCATACTGGGTCTCCACATACTTTAAACACAAAGACACACAGACCTGTTACCTAATCTCGCCCTTTCTTTACACCTTTCATAAATGCCTTGAAACAGGAATACAGGTGATATCGTGTTAATTACTCTTAACTGGATTTATTATAGGTTGCACTTATGCTGAAGCCCAATAGTTGTGGTTCCTGCTGTACAGCATGCAGGATCAGTCCCCAAAGGTAACATTCAATGTCAGGCACTCCAGGATTGAGCAAGTCTATGTAATCATGTACTAAAATGTTTAGAAAATTAGAAAATATGCATAAATCTTATATTATGGTCTTTTGTTTGATTCTGTTATTTGGAGGGTAAGGAAGGAGACTCTGCACTGTTTCAGTAAGGAGACTAGATCAGAGAAAGTCCTTTGGTCTATATGCTCAAGATGAACCAGTGTAAGAAGATCCAGTGTGAATTCTGTCCCAGGTGCAGCTTTGGGGAACTTTGGAGTGTGTAGGGTCAGGCCCCGCCGTTTCCATGGAGCTTCTCCGTTTGATCTATCCTAAACACACTGGAGGTTATAAGTCAAGGTACAGGACTTCAGGTTGCACCTTGCCCAACCATTTAGAGGGAAAGGTTGCTATGGTCTCTGTATCCACCATCACAACTTGCGTGCTATCCACGCACAGCAGAGAGCGCTTTTCTGTCTCTATCTTTGTTCCTTCCCCCAAAATATCTGTCTTTGTTTTTTTTTTCTTCAGATTCCTTTGATCTGTGACTTTAACAAACAAACAAACAAACAAAAAACCTGAAAAAAAAAAAAGAAAAAAAGGGAAAAAATAAAAAGCAGCCTTTTTTGCATCAGGGCAAAACTGAGTTGAGTCCTGACATATATGCTAACAGAAACCTAAACTTAATCATAATTATGAACGTAGATAATGAAATATTGCCAACAACGTTCATCAGCTTCCTTATTCTCATGCCTTTGTCAACATAGTCATTAACAACTGTCCTCGTTGATAATCCTGTCCAGGACTATGTTATTCCTGTGCAAAATTAATGATTTTTTAGAACTGTGAAACGTGAACTCCTGCCTACCTCCTCTTCTTCAGTCCTAAACCTCTGCCTTCTCTATTACCTTCAACTCCTTTTCTCCACCAAAGTTTTCAGCCTCCTATGGCTGGCAGAAACTGCACACACTTTTTGAGTTATTCCTCCCAGTTTTTGGAGAAACTAATTTTAATTTCTTGAGAATTAAATGTTTTTTCCATGTAAGCAAAGTAAGATGAGCAGAATGCAAATGCCGTTGGGGAATTTTCTCCAGGCCAGCATTCTCACTCTGGGGATAAAGCTGATTGTTCACAAGCATCTCTTACTTCTTCTGCAGTAAAGATTTTTTGAAAGTTTTTTTCTCAAGTTCCCATAAATACTTCCACTAATATTTCAGCAATTCCTTACTTCATTCATCATTAAATTTGATATCTTTCAGCCCTGTCCTCAGAACTAGAACAGCAGATTTGAAGATGTTTGTAAGCACGTAAGATATTCCATTTTCGCATACTTTCCTTTGCTCCTCTTGCCTCCTCCATATTAAGCACTTGAGTCAATACGAGTTCCTTCCTTCATGTTTGGTTCTTTCACGCCTGTCCTATGAACTTCTTGTGAAGTTGTAAAATAACAATCTGTGAAGCAATCCTACAAAATGCTCAGCTAGCTGAAGGACTAAACTAAAAAGCAGGAATTGCAGTGGAATGCAAACATTGCAACTTATTTAACCTTGCAAAGTTTACAGACTCAGATACGTTCTTTGGGTACCTCTGATTCTCTAAATCCCATCAGTCCTGCATCAAGTATCCTCTGAAATGTTCAGAGCAGTCCAAAACAGCTGATTTAATATTTCTGAGTGCAATGCACTTAGCTAACTTTTTCTTTGGATTTTCCATCTATTAGTGAAATTTGCTCACTAAACTATATATTTATTTTAAAAAAAAAAACCAAAAACCCAACTTCTCTAAATAACTCTGGTACGCCATGCAAGACAGTTATTCCACATGACCTTAAAACATCAGTGTCAGTTAGGAAGCAGCGGATTTCCTGAACCATTTTTTTTGTTCTTTCACACTAATTAAAAATATTTTTTTCTGTAATTTAGAATGAGCCCTCCTGTGTTTCTGAGAAAATGTGAAAAGGAAACAAACATAAAGCAACACTCACAAGAAGTCTTAATAAATCCAATTATTGTTTCACGTATTCAACTTGCAAAAGAGTTAGCGGTTTAATTTAGAACCTGTTACAGATTCTTTGCATTGAAGAGCATTATTTTTACCACCTTTTAAATACATTCTAGCAGTAAAATATATTCTTAACTATTTTTCCAGCACTGAGTTTGCTAATAGTCTCCTGTTTTTCAGCCTACGAAAAGCATCAGTCTCGAGGGAGTTCATTAGCTAGATGCTCTACTGGCTCTGTCTCCCAGGTTATCTGCCTGTAGCATGAAGCAACAACAGCAGATGCAATAGAATTGACCTTGCCTGTGTTATTAATATCTATAGTACTATTAAAGGCTAAGGCTAAGGCCATATATATTGTGAGCTGACTTGTATATCACTAAAACTAATCCGCCACTATAACATCAAATATTTACTTCACCTAGAGCTACATGTAATTATAAGCTTATTTTGGGGGGGCTCAAGCAACACAGACTAAGAATTTCTGTTAATTATTAGGCCGTGATAAAAAATATGATTTGCCCACTCCCAGAGATATCATATGCATATGATCTCTCAGTACCAGCGAAAACTTCAATTGGTGTGAATATATTCAATTGCTGCAAGGAATCACTTCAAATGTATCAACTAGAAGTAATTACCAGTCCAGGGAAAGTGATTAAAATGGCTTAAAATTAAGATTTCAGCTTGCCATGGTTATTTCTATGCAAATACGCTATATTTTTTCAACTAACAGGCAGGTCTTAATTAAAAGTAGACTAAAGTTTTGAATAACAAGAAAATTTTAAAATTCATGCTGTAAACATAATTACTTGAGCCTCAGTTGCAAATGAAAGTCGTATTTTTTGCTTGCTGTACTTGTTTTCCCTCCTCTTTTCTAATGAAGAAAGACATTGCACAATGCCCTATTAAACTGTACGCTGACTCAGTGCTTGAAAGCATCAGTCAATTTCCTTTATACTGACTAGCGATAATAGCTCAGTGGTATGCTATATTGCAGATTTATTTTTATATCTAATATATATGTCTTTCAATATACGGGTTGAGTGATTCAATCCTCAGAATATGACACGAAAATTTTGCCGCAATTTGCAATAGGAAATGGAAATCACGAGAAATACTTTTGTTGACTGTATCTACTCAGGCATATTTGATTGACAGTTTGAGCTCTTCTGGAAGCTGGATTAATATCCTTAGAACTCCCTGGAAGTCAGTCTGCTGAGTGTGTGTAGTGCCCTCTGCTAAAACAACCCACTTCACATATGTCATATATGGTAGGCCGAGCTCATCAAAACAGGGCATGATACCTGTAAAAATCTCACTGGACGTAGGTTGTCATTGCCCCGTAAGAGTGTGGCAATCAAAAACCTAAGGGTCTGCATGGGTTAGCACTCCTTTGACCTTCAGGTATAGGAAAATTAAAAAAGCATTCAGAGTTTTCAGTTAATATTTTCGTCTCATGTTTTTCATTATCTGAAACACTACATTAGTGCATTCAACTCGATTTTGGGAACAATTTCAGATGTTCCAAGCCTTCATTGTTCAAAGAACTTTTTATTTGCTCAACAAAATCTCTTTCCCTACTTTCCCATTCCTGAAGTATATTAACTTCAAGACAGTGCATCAGTAGCTCATATGTTGGACTGTGAGAAATCTGCAGGAACTTTTGCAAAATTCTAGACATGAATGGCATTTTGAAACCACTCTGTAAAGCTCTGACAGTTCAGTATTTAATTCAAAACCTAAAGAAGCACTTAGTAAGTTAGAGAACTCTGGTACAGCCAATATACAAGTCTTTTTTGTCTGGCATACAGTGCTCAAGTTTGAAATAATATGGTTTGTTAGTTAACATTTTCTGAATGAGCTAAATTAAACTATTAAAGGTTAACTATCAAGCACTAAAGCACCAACTAGTACCAGAAAGAAAGCTGTTTTATGGTTGTTTTCCTTTTTACTGTCAGTTATGGCTTGGAAGTATGGAATGAAGTTTTGTTTCGGCCTCCTTCAGTTGTTTTCAGAGGGTTCTGGTTCTGGTGGGGCTTCTGAAGTCTCCATTCATCTTCTTGAGATATTTTTGTGATGTGTTCAGAAATTATGAAGGGTAAAGAAGTCACAGAGCCGTCTGTTTCATTGAGAATAAACCTATATAATCTCTTAAAAGTGTTTGTAAGTATTATCTAGCTTTGAGGCCTCCTGGTGCAGAGTGGTACACATTCATGTTACTAAGTATTCTTGCTTTCTAAATCTGAGTGATTGGATGCAAACTGACTGTTGGAAATAGTGTCTTGCCTCTGCTTACTCATACACACATGCCCAGGTATTATTTGGGAGAGTGCTAGTTGATCCAGAAAAAAAAACATGCCAGGGACCATTTCGACAATTCACAGTACAGACAATCAGGTTCCTCATTAATTTACTGTTACAGACACAGCCTTAGCTCCTGAGCTCCACTGATTTTCATTGCAATGCAACTTGTTGCTACCCAACAACCAGTCCTTCTAGACAGGGATACTTACAGCTACTGCTATTTACATACTGATCCATTAAAAGCTTTAATTCACTGAGAGGCAAGAGCTCACCTGGCTTCCAAAGAGTTCACCAGGAGAGAGCTTCTTGGAACACAGAGCTACGTGTGAAGTTTGACGGTGTTCTCTGCTGCTGACTGCCTCCCTGTGACACCCCATTACAGCTGTTTCATGAACAAAAGCAATCAGTGACAGAGATGGTTTACCAAAGACTAGGAGCTGGAATTGGCTGGCAGCTGGTCCCCAGAGATTAAACTTACCCTCTGGAAGCGTTTTGCCATCCTGTACTAACTATACAATATTCAGTTTCATTGATAGTTTCCCTCAGTAACTCCAAAGCTGTTGTGTGGAAGCAGGACATGTTCCGATGATGTCACTGAGTCCTGTTTGCCACTTCATCCTTGTACCTTACAAAATTTCAGCGTGTCAATGATGGAAGTAGTAAATATATAAAACAGAACATAAAACATATTTTTAAGGTTTTAATATTTACTATACTTCTGCCCATGATTAAAGCTGCAAAGAGGAGCAAAAGGAGCCTTGCCTCTTTTTGTTATCCATGAAGAAGGTTTCTTTCCTGTCCATGAGCTCATGACATCCACAGAACTATTAATAAGGAGTCTTTTCGTTGTTTCATTTCAGTGGACCATATCTTCTTTAAAAACAGGATGATACATGTATTCTCTTGCTGCATGGAGAAGCTTAAAAATATTGACTGTACCTTTAGATATGGAGATTTGGAACATGTCCAGAGAAGGACTACAAAGCTGCTGAGGGGTCTGGAGGACAAGTCTTATGAGGAACGGCTGAGGGAACTGGGGTTGTTTAGCCTGGAGAAGAGGAGGCTGAGGGGAGACCTTATCACTCTCTACAACTACCTGAAAGGAGGTTGTAGAGAGGTGGAGACTGACTTCTTCTCCCTGGTGACAAGAGATAGGACGAGAGGAAATGGGTTCAAGTTATGTCAGACGAGGTTTAGATTGGATATTAGGAATTTTTTTTTCACTGAAAAGGTTATTAAACATTGGAATAGGCTGCCCAGGGAGGTGGCGGATTTGCCATCCCTGGAGATGTTTAAAAAAAGTGTAGATGTGGTACTTGAGGACATAGTTTAGAAGTGGTTTTGTCAGGGTAGGTTAATGGTTGGACTTGATGATTTTAAAGGTCCTTTCCAACCTCAGCAATTCTATTCTATTCTATGATATGAAGATAGTTAATTAAAAAAAGTAAAAATTATGTGTTCTGGGGAAGCAGGCAGGCTAATACTTGGGTTAGGGATTTTTAATGTCTGATATTTTTTAATGTTCCTTCACTACATGGGATTTCTCACTGTCCCTGTGTAGTACACTGACGACAACTTGTCAATGCTCCTAGTTCCCCTATATTGCTATCACCATACCAAACTGGGAAATATGGCAAGGATGAGAGACTATGAATTGTACTGACTGCAGGTGTCAAGCTGGTCAGTCCTATGGATGTTCAGCAAATACATTCTTTCACTCATTCACATAGACCTCACTGTTGCTGCTCAACATCTCTCCTGGGATTAGAGTTTGCAAAAGGGAGACCACAGGGAAAAATATTTCCTCAGCTGCCATTTACAGATATGCCTGCATTCAGCAATACAGAGCCCACATCCTCTTCTTAGTATGCACGAAGTATGACGAAGATTGACAATTTTAAACCTTTATACAAATTCCTGAGATAGGAATGCAAAAATAAATTGGAACTTTTACTTAATTAAAGTCAATTTTCCCATACTCATAAAAAAAAATGACTTGAGTAGGCAATGTTCAAATATGTCAAAAATATCTCTTCTTGCTCAAGAGTAGTTGTGACATATTTTAGTAAAAATATTTGAACTGCTGCAGTACTGAGTGATGGAAGGGAGAAGGGAAAGGTACTCAGTACTAACTTTTACACTGTCACTGCACAGTGCTCGCAAGGCTGTTCAGACTATGAGAAATAACAGCTAAGGAAAATGAGGAGAAGTAAAACTTTATGTAATTTATGGTGAATACAGTGAATGATTTTTACTGTCACATACAACAAAGTGCATGTGGATTTTTGTAGGGAATTATATAAATAAAAATCTATTCCTAGTAAACTGAATTGCCTATCCCTTTTTGTTCATTAAATTCAGCTACAAAAATGAAAAACTCTCCCTTAATATGTTAGATGTTATAATAGGGTCCTGGCAAGTATACTGTTCTTTAAGTAGTTCAAACTCATTTAGTGCTGTTGTCTCGTTAATATATTAGATGACTTGTAGGATTTTTTCCTGATTTAAAATTAAGAATTTATCTTGTCCAGACTAAACTAAAGAGCTTACACTATGCAATATTTATCTTTGCAGTTGTATGAAACAGTAATAATACAGAAGGCATGAAATGCACGTTAATACATGGCTCTAGATTTGACCATCCTATTAAAAATAGTAATACAGATAATTGCCTGTGAGAAAAACAAATTATCTTGGATATATGTACAGAGAGAGAGGAAATACTACCAACACAGTTTAATATACTTTTCTGCAAAGCTAAGATAATATGGAAGAGGTTGTGAAGTCTTGGCAATACACTCACACAGATATGGGCAGTTTCTGTTTAGTTTTATGATCCTTTAATCACTAAGGCTATTGTACAGTCTCATCTTTGTCAAGTTCCTTTTCTATACTCCTGGTTCTGTATAAGTCACCCTAACAAATCACAGTCTCCAGAGATGGAATAATTTAAAAACTGAAAATAAACTTTTCTGAAGTGCCTAGTTAAATGTTTTTCTGGTGTCTGAGTTTATTTCTCTGCCAATTAAACATACAAATAACTCAGAGGGACAAAAGAAAAAAAAAAAGTTGCATCTGAATCTTTCTAAGTAGATGTTTGGCAAAAAATAATCAAAAATGAATGTAGCCAGAGTTTATTACATAAAGTTTATTTTTGCCTTTCCTATGAAGACATTCCAATCACAAGGTTTCAAAGGTGCTCCCCTTGTTCAGCATGCAGAATAAAATATTAATTACATTTATTTTTCCATTAGAAACGTGCCAGTGTTAACTAATCTGTCAAAAAGAATATTGTAATCTTGGCATTAATATACTGCATGCTGTGGCAGATAATAAAAAATTTGGACATCCTACATTTGGACAATGTAGGAGAAGAAAAGAGAAATATATCTACTATTTTTAGAAGGCACATTTCCTCAGCCAGTGACACCTTTTACTGCTGCAGTTGTAGATGGTATGCGGATCAGACAAATTTATAGGCACGTGGTGTAAAGGGTATCAGTGGAATTGTGAAAGTGACGAATACCATCAAACACGTCAGGTATAATAAGAAAGGTGAAAAACCAAACTTATGGATTCTGTGCATTCAAAAACTTGCCTCAGTAAAGACACAGTTATATATTAGTATTGTCCCAAGAGGAAAATATACCTCAAAGTATTGCAAGCAAATGATGAATATCTTCTATTCTTTATTTTTCCTTTATATGACAATACCTTCTTACGTGCTACTCCTCACATTCAGAAGTGATGCTGTTTGCATTTAATTTAATAACACCTGGCAATTCTCATTGCATTGAGGTATTTATCTAGAGGATTCTGGAGAGAATTACTGCCAGGAACGTTATCAAGGAGTTAGGGATATTTCTTGTAAAGTCAGGTGATGAATAGTAAAAAATTGGGCAGGCTTGTTGACCAGCAGATCAAACAGTTTATTCTAAATATATTCTGTATATAACGATTGTTTAGGTACAGCTGGTTGTTTCTTTTTTCTTTTCTTGCCATACTCTCTAATTTATTTCAGTTACTTTTTGCTTATACATGATTTTAAATCCTAATGGTCTCTCTTTTTGTGCAAGGGTTGAGACTGAAAGAAGACAGATGTAGTTAGCACACTGTACACACTGAAATGGATACAGTTGACTGTAGATTTCTTTGCTGGTTGAGTAATTATATATTACAGGTTATTTCAAGTGATATAATAACGAAATATTTTTTTCAATTATGTGTCATAATACTGCAGATAGATGTACACAGCGTCAGGTTTTTATGATGCACAATCAAGTGAGTTTGCAACACCACCTACAAATTGTGACAGAAACATCAAGCAGGCTTAAGGGACACATAAGATTCATTGTTAGAATACTCTTTTTTGCCTCATATCCTTATAGTCAACCTCTGGATAGCTTGTCAAACCAAAGAATTTTGAATTTTCAAATAAGCTAAAAGGAGTTTCTGATTAGGAGACTGCAGCAGAAGAAACAGTGTGATAAGACTTCCAAGCAGCTGACCCTTATTAAACAGCAGAGGATGTTCCCTTTCATGAATAAGCCAGCTAAAAGCACGTGAGAGTAGGAAATCTTCCCACCAAATATGACAAATAATAAGCGCTTCTGAGAATCAGCTGCACAAAAAGAAAGTAGGTATTTTGAACAAGAACAATGGAGGACATGGGGTTGCTGTGGGGATATCGAACATCCCCCTAGCAATGTTTCTCTGCTAAAGAGTCACTAAATATTAAATAAAAAATATGATGTTGATATTAAGCTAGTAGATAACTTGCTAGGAAACAGAAATGTAAGATTACAAGAATTGAAGGCATCTTTTGGGGGAAGTGACAGGTCAGGCCATATCAGATAATCCCTCCTACAAATTTACCAAGTTTTAAATTAAAAGCAAGAGCTCGCTCTTTGAAAAGTGCTCTAGACTCTGCTTCTCTCATAGCTAGGGGGTCTTTTACGAACAGACTGTATTTATTCCTGCTTTTTTTTTATGCCTGCTCGTCTTACATCAGTTCCATTCTTCACCTTTAATTGCTCTCCTTCCCTAATGGATAAGTGACATAAGTGTCCATAGGATACACTCGTATCCCTTTCCTTATTTTATGAAACAAAACAGGCCTACCTATCTTGTCTGCTATTGGCAAAATAGGCACTTTCTTCTTCTGACCATCTTAGCAGTCCTTCCCACTACCTACGGCAGCTAAAGGATTTATTTTTTTATTTCTTTTTGAGCTTGTACCTCTAGAAGTGTACATGCTATACTAGGCTAATTTTTATCCATGCCTGCTACAACAGTCTTCCATACTTCCATATCTCTGCTAGAAATATACCCTTGTGAGGATGCCTTTTACTGAAAATTACATCCTTATTCCAAAAAGAAAAAGAAAAGCAAACCAAACCCGTACAGAACCACTGAATAACACCTTGCTCAATCTAAGACATATGGGATGGGAAATAAGAAACCTCTGTTTCATCACAGCTGTAACTTTATATTTTCTAATTATTTGGTCAAATTTTGGACTTCAATAGAAAGTATGTAGCCATTGAAGAAATGTTTGAAGAGTTTAAACAAGCAGAAGTATATAATCTACCCAGTATATAAAGGGTAGTCTTAAAAGGCAGGATTCTACTTGAGCTTGGTTACATTTTCTTGACTCGCGGTTTAAGCTCTCGAGTTTCATCCTGAAAGGCAAATAAGACTGCTTAATCATACCCAGACAATATTTAATATAAGCACCAGAGAATGAAATACATACAATGTGAATTTGCATACAGTGTCGTGTTTGTCTTAAAATTATGTTAAATTATACTTTTTAGTCAAAGAAAAATTATTCTAAATTTCATTAATTCTTACTTCAAATTAAAATAATCACTTCACATTCAACAACACGTTTAGCTCTAACAAAATTAGTTGCAATGGCTAGAATATTATGAACATCACACTGGAGATAAAAAGGTTTTAGCTCATCTAAAAGACAAATTTCATTAATGATTGTAAAGATCTGTGAAAAGCTCAGAAGACATTAGCAGAATATACTGCTTTCAAGCAAAGCATTAATTTCTTTAAAAACACAGCTGAGAGGAACATTTTGTGCTCACAGAGTAGCACAGAGAGCTAACATGAGTAGTAACAGAGAGCATGGACTGAATACTCTAAGTAGGCATGGGCTCAGTTGCTTGAAAAAATGACATTTTCACATGCAATATACGGCCGAGTTTTTATAAACATACGCCAAAGTTTGGATGGATTTTGGAAGTTTTCTTTGGTTGACGACTGTACAACTCAGGCATTCCAAAAATACGCAACCCAAGTTGGGTGAAAGTCATGCTGGGTCACGAAGACGAGATTAGAGACAATGATAGTTTATTGGAACAGAAAGTTGTAAAAATCCAATGGAAGAGATGCAATAGTCCTGTGAGTAGCCATGGATAGTGCATGGATAGGACATGTTCTAACATGTAACTATGAGAAAGTAAATAGACGAGTGTTATCTTGTATGAGCATAGTCAACACTCACATTCAACAGTCTTGTAAGAATGAAAACACAGGAAAAACATCATAACAATATGTGAAGAATAAAAATGAGGATTACAGTTAAAAAGCAATTCAAAGATTCAGTTGAAAGGTTATGGTCTTTAGCTAAGCCTGAGGCTTCCAGAAAGGTACAGACTAAGGAACAAGCAGCCTGCTAAGGTTTTGGTGGGACCAAGAGGTAATATAGGGATCATTTGGGAAAAAAAGTTGATTTTAAAGGAAAAGCTGAATCGATTATTAGCATTGGTGAGGTGAGTAGGGAGGTTCCCAAACTGGAACCTGTCTTTATGAGGTGAATCTGAGGAACTGGTGGGAACACCAGTGGAAGAGGCTTTTTGAGGGAGCTGATACAATGGACAATAATCAGTCACCAGGACCCGATCACAGATTCTTGGGAGCTGTAGGGAAATTGCTGGTGTTGAAATTATGCATCTACTATGTGCAGTGATGTCCTGTTGCTTGATGCACGTGTGGAATGGAGGCTGGAGGAACAGAAAACAGAAAAACCAACAGTCTTTGAAGAAGACATTGGAAAAAACAAGGAAATTACAGGCTAAGTCCTGGGCACTGTCAGAGAGTGAGAGGAGAGAGAAACGAGCTCAAGCTGTCCACCTAGTTCACACAGTGTGAAGGTCTATTCTTACAAAGATTAATTTCCATTTTTTAATAGTTCCGTATGCAGCTTCCCAGAATCAGAGAGATTAGTCAGATTTCACTCACTCAAAACAGGATCTAAGTTCTCCAGAAGACTGACAATTTTGAAGAGAGAAAGCTATTCAAACTAAGGGTTAAAATACATTCTTCAAAATAAAGAAACCAATATTTTAAAAGACGATCGTAAGTCCATCTTCCAGAAGCAAATGCAATAATTACATTTTCCACTAGATTTCCTTCTTGGAATTTAAAAATTGAGTGATTTTTTCCTTAACTTGTTAGAATTCTATAAACAAAGCATGTGCCAATTTTTTTTTTATCATTCTGTCATTCATCTTGGCTGCAGATCATATGTAGATGAGGTATTTGTGCACTTAGTGTCTCCTCATGGACACAGAAATTCTGCACATTTAAATACTCAGACTGCTAAGCACTAAGAGTAATTGTTCATATATATTAGCTTTACAAACTGATACTCTGAAAAATCTAATTTTTTGTCTAAAGCAAACTTACATTTGCAATTCGGGTTGCTCCATTTGATTTTGATTCTGTTGAATTTAATTTTACTTGCAAGCCTGGGAAAGTCTTTTGTCTGGTTTAAATGTAGCTTGCTCATTCAGCAGGTTTATCTGAATCTTACCAGCTATGCTTATTACTTTTGCAGGCTTCACAGTTGGCTTGATAGTAGAATAATACAAGAAAAATCAGTTTTCAGCAATAATAATATTTAAATCCATCTGAAAAAAAATCACATATTTTCAATGTATGTCCTCTTTTTTAGAGTTCAAGCTGTTTCTGTGGTGCCAGGAAGTTAAAGAACTAAATAACTACCAAAATATTGATAATTATATGTATCTCTCTTTTCTTTCTTTGTTGTTTTGGTGTTTTGTGGGGTTTTTTTTTGGTAACTTTATGCTCTAAGGATGATAGATATGCCATTTTTATGTGGGTTTTGTTGTGTTTTTTTTAATTTTAATTAAACACTACTAAAAGAACAATAAGATGTGTTTGGTTTTTATTGTGTTAGTCTTATGAGCAAAAACCCCTGAAAAATCCTACCAAGAAAGGTTCATTATTTCTGCTATATTTCAGATTAGACTGACTTTGCAAAATGTGCACAGACAGACCGTCTGCCTCTCAGTCAGCTGCAAATTTAACCATTAGTGGAGTGATCAGCTTGGTGTTTACTTGAATACTCCGGAGCAGAACAGCAAGAGTTTTTAAATGTCCTTTTCTGTCCAACTGATGGACAGCTCAGGAACCACCTTTCCTTTTAACATCTAGTCTCTAATGCTTGCAAAAGCGGAATGGGAGTGAAAGACCGTCTATTTCTACTGATTAAAATCAGGCTTGAACTGTACTGTTACATGCTGGAAAAGAAAGTGATAGATGAGGTCAGGTGTATAAAAATATAATTAGGCAATGGCTATGTAGAGGTGTGTCTAGCCTAATGTTAGTCTGCAAAAGACCAGCACTTATATATTAAAAAAAAATAAAAATCTAGTAAGTGTAAATGCTGTGATTGTGGGATTAAATCTGGCTGTATTCCCTGCTCTAGGGAGGGAAGCCACAGGTTTCACCTTTCTGCCTACGCCAGTATGATGTCTGCCCAACTTTCTTTAAATGTGTCAGCTTAACACTAAATGCAAAAGTACGATCTGTTCAAATGCCTCCCCACATGCATAAGGATTTTTTTATTAGTAGGTAGACCATAAATATCAGATGGGTTAGAGAAAATGTTAAATTAGTAATCCACAATAACTACAAAAATAAAGATGAAAACCAAACTTACAGGTATTCAGATGATGGAGTCCAAAGTGTGAAAAATTAATAATTGACAAGTGTTTTGCTTTCTGCTTGCTCCAAAAAGAAACCTAGATCACAGGCAACATATTCACAAAAAGGCAAATCCTCAGTCCGGCTCTCGCGATTGAGTAGAGTGGTCACACTGAGTTCCTGCTGTCTTGCAAAACCTCGCTGGCCTGTGTGCGTGTCTTAAAGCAAAGAATCCCACTATAGATAATAAACCAGTTCACCTAGTATCTATAAACTTGAATTACTACCTTTCCTGTGGAAATGGGCACATGGTGTCTGTGGGGTAATGAGGAGAAGAGATGTGAGCTCACTCATTTCTGCTTAACAAATTCTAGGTGATTCCCCCTTGTTTAACACGGGTAGGAGCAAATCATTCCATGGCAGCTTCTTCGAACTTACAGTCACACTGCGAAAACACATGGAGGCAGTAATTCAGTGCTTTACAGGACACTTGATTTCTACCCAACAGCTCAAATTACTTACAAACTTTAAAAGTTTGTCATTAACCAGAACAGTAAAAATCTGCAGCGGCTGAGATATGCCCTTGTAGCTGGTGGTGGTCCACATTGGCGCCCGCCAGAGCAGCACCAGGGGCCTGTTAATCCTGAAACAGCGTGGGCAGTCACAGGGCACCCCTCACAGCCATGCTCTCAACCTGCTCGTTAGTTCGTGAATCCAGACATAGCCTCCGATTTGCTGCCATATTAAACTGCAGGGCATAGACGTGCCCAGAGCAGTTACGTAGTTCTGAGACGGTCCTATGTTCAGCTGCCCCAAGATCTAAAATTTGCTTTTGGAAACAGTTATGGGAGAAAGATAACAGTACAGCAAGATGAGACTGCTGCCGGCTTTGGTTGGGTGCTCGATGGCACGCTGGGTGTACAGCCTGGGCACTGCCACATCCATGCCTATGGGACCAGTACACAGGCTGTGAGGGGGTTGCAGGATGTGGCTGCCCTGCAGAGGTGAGGCTGCTGTAGCTCCTTGTCCCCAGCTCCAACCAGTAGCGAGGCTGAGTGTGTGTTCCCAGTAGGCATGTGCACAAACATGCGTACAGCACATATATACCTAAATACATGGCCAGCCACACAGGTCAACATGAACAGGCAAACCACGAGGACAGGCAGGCAGTGAGACCGGTTGTCCAGACAGGCTGTGCAGTCTCCCTCCATGAAGGTTTTCAAGACCCAACTGGATAAAGCCCTGAGCAACATGATTTGAGCTCAGAGGTAACCCTACTTTGAGCAGGAGCCTGCACTAGAGACTAGACCTTCTGAGGCCCCTTCCAGCCTGGAATCATCACTGTCTCATCCCGTGATCCCATGCTCGTTGACACATTGTATTGACTGGTTTTGGTCTTACAATTCCTCCCCTTCCAGCTGGCACACACCCAGGAGATGGTCAAATCATTCCCTCAGCAGGCTGAGCTGGGACTGATGACCCATCTTTTTCCCCTGTTCTCTGTGTGGATGAGGTGAGGTCAAGGCAACAGGCTCTGAGGCTTCCATGGGGTGCACGAAGCAGGACGCAGCGCAGGCAGCCCAGCACTCCCACCACAGGCAGCATGGGCAAAGCCAGACATAGAGGAACAAGGGTGCTAAGCTACGGGAGGAAGGGAGAAATGTGATAAAATGCAATATTTGTACTGAGAAACTGCAGTGTAGCTGCCGATCAGTCTCCAGACAAGAAACAGCTGGAGGGAGGGAGGAAGCTGGATGGAGGCAGGTAGGTAGGAGGATGGCACTCTCGCATGCTAAACCATGGCGGAGCAATCCCTGAGGAGATCCTGGGTGCTGAAACGCCAAGTGTGAGCCACGGCACTGACCAGAGCCATGCCCTGTATTTCTAAAATGCTTTATTTGATTATCTACAAAATCCAACCAGCTCCTGGGAAAACAAAGTCACAGTCATAGAGTGACTCAGTTACATTTTATAAAAGAAATATTTTTT
>VUYV01000157.1:2076178-2256384 GCA_008711295.1 Anarhynchus alexandrinus | reverse complement strand
TTTTTTTTGGTAACTTTATGCTCTAAGGATGATAGATATGCCATTTTTATGTGGGTTTTGTTGTGTTTTTTTTAATTTTAATTAAACACTACTAAAAGAACAATAAGATGTGTTTGGTTTTTATTGTGTTAGTCTTATGAGCAAAAACCCCTGAAAAATCCTACCAAGAAAGGTTCATTATTTCTGCTATATTTCAGATTAGACTGACTTTGCAAAATGTGCACAGACAGACCGTCTGCCTCTCAGTCAGCTGCAAATTTAACCATTAGTGGAGTGATCAGCTTGGTGTTTACTTGAATACTCCGGAGCAGAACAGCAAGAGTTTTTAAATGTCCTTTTCTGTCCAACTGATGGACAGCTCAGGAACCACCTTTCCTTTTAACATCTAGTCTCTAATGCTTGCAAAAGCGGAATGGGAGTGAAAGACCGTCTATTTCTACTGATTAAAATCAGGCTTGAACTGTACTGTTACATGCTGGAAAAGAAAGTGATAGATGAGGTCAGGTGTATAAAAATATAATTAGGCAATGGCTATGTAGAGGTGTGTCTAGCCTAATGTTAGTCTGCAAAAGACCAGCACTTATATATTAAAAAAAAATAAAAATCTAGTAAGCGTAAATGCTGTGATTGTGGGATTAAATCTGGCTGTATTCCCTGCTCTAGGGAGGGAAGCCACAGGTTTCACCTTTCTGCCTACGCCAGTATGATGTCTGCCCAGCTTTCTTTAAATGTGTCAGCTTAACACTAAATGCAAAAGTACGATCTGTTCAAATGCCTCCCCACATGCATAAGGATTTTTTTATTAGTAGGTAGATGGTAAATATCAGATGGGTTAGGGAAAATGTTAAATTAGTAATCCACAATAACTACAAAAATAAAGATGAAAACCAAACTTACAGGTATTCAGATGATGGAGTCCAAAGTGTAAAAAATTAATAATTGACAAGTGCTTTGCTTTCTGCTTGCTCCAAAAAGAAACCTAGATCACAGGCAACATATTCACAAAAAGGCAAATCCTCAGTCCGGCTCTCGCGATTGAGTAGAGTGGTCACACTGAGTTCCTGCTGTCTTGCAAAACCTCGCTGGCCTGTGTGCGTGTCTTAAAGCAAAGAATCCCACTATAGATAATAAACCAGTTCACCTAGTATCTATAAACTTGAATTACTACCTTTCCTGTGGAAATGGGCACATGGTGTCTGTGGGGTAATGAGGAGAAGAGATGTGAGCTCACTCATTTCTGCTTAACAAATTCTAGGTGATTCCCCCTTGTTTAACACGGGTAGGAGCAAATCATTCCATGGCAGCTTCTTCGAACTTACAGTCACACTGCGAAAACACATGGAGGCAGTAATTCAGTGCTTTACAGGACACTTGATTTCTACCCAACAGCTCAAATTACTTACAAACTTTAAAAGTTTGTCATTAACCAGAACAGTAAAAATCTGCAGCGGCTGAGATATGCCCTTGTGGCTGGTGGTGGTCCACATTGGCGCCCGCCAGAGCAGCACCAGGGGCCTGTTAATCCTGAAACAGCATGGGCAGTCACAGGGCACCGCTCACAGCCATGCTCTCAACCTGCTCGTTAGTTCGTGAATCCAGACATAGCCTCCGATTTGCTGCCATATTAAACTGCAGGGCATAGACGTGCCCAGAGCAGTTACGTAGTTCTGAGACGGTCCTATGTTCAGCTGCCCCAAGATCTAAAATTTGCTTTTGGAAACAGTTATGGGAGAAAGATAACAGTACAGCAAGATGAGACTGCTGCCGGCTTTGGTTGGGTGCTCGATGGCACGCTGGGTGTACAGCCTGGGCACTGCCACATCCATGCCTATGGGACCAGTACACAGGCTGTGAGGGGGTTGCAGGATGTGGCTGCCCTGCAGAGGTGAGGCTGCTGTAGCTCCTTGTCCCCAGCTCCAACCAGTAGCGAGGCTGAGTGTGTGTTCCCAGTAGGCATGTGCACAAACATGCGTACAGCACATATATACCTAAATACATGGCCAGCCACACAGGTCAACATGAACAGGCAAACCACGAGGACAGGCAGGCAGTGAGACTGGTTGTCCAGACAGGCTGTGCAGTCTCCCTCCATGAAGGTTTTCAAGACCCAACTGGATAAAGCCCTGAGCAATATGGTTTGAGCTCAGAGGTAACCGTACTTTGAGCAGGAGCCTGCACTAGAGACCTCCTGAGGCCCCTTCCAGCCTGGAATCATCACTGTCTCATCCTGTGATCCCATGCTCGTTGACACATTGTATTGACTGGTTTTGGTCTTACAGTTCGTCCCCTTCCAGCTGCATGTTGGCACACACCCAGGAGATGGTCAAATCATTCCCTCAGCAGGCTGAGCTGGGACTGATGACCCATCTTTTTCCCCTGTTCTCTGTGTGGATGAGGTGAGGTCAAGGCAACAGGCTCTGAGGCTTCCATGGGGTGCACGAAGCAGGACGCAGCGCAGGCAGCCCAGCACTCCCACCACAGGCAGCATGGGCAAAGCCAGACATAGAGGAACAAGGGTGCTAAGCTACGGGAGGAAGGGAGAAATGTGATAAAATGCAATATTTGTACTGAGAAACTGCAGTGTAGCTGCCGATCAGTCTCCAGACAAGAAACAGCTGGAGGGAGGGAGGAAGCTGGATGGAGGCAGGTAGGTAGGAGGATGGCACTCTCGCATGCTAAACCATGGCGGAGCAATCCCTGAGGAGATCCTGGGTGCTGAAACGCCAAGTGTGAGCCACGGCACTGACCAGAGCCATGCCCTGTATTTCTAAAATGCTTTATTTGATTATCTACAAAATCCAACCAGCTCCTGGGAAAACAAAGTCACAGTCATAGAGTGACTCAGTTACATTTTATAAAAGAAATATTTTTTTGGAAAATACAGAGGAAATCTAATGAGAAATACTGAAAAGGAAGCAGAAAAAGAAAATCAAGCTCAGAACATGAATCACCTTTCAACCCCAAGTTTATAACCATTTCTATAATTAAATCCTCATAATTTAAGCTATGCTTCACTCAACAGAAAATTGACGACTCTCATGTTTTAATGGGAATTTTACTGTATTCCAATAATCTGTTTTGTATAAATTAAGTCTCTAGGGCAAAATAATCACATTGAAGCATAGATTTGTTTGGATTTCCTTTCACACTACAACAGGTTTCATTCTAAAAGTGGCTAATGCTCCCACAATTTGGAAACAAGGCAATGATTTACCGACTATGGTATTAATTAAATAAGAAACACACTGACAACAGGAGCCTTATCAAAAAGGGAAAAAAAAAGGAATGCTCTTTAACACTAATCCCCAGCACTCAGAGCTTATGCTTGAAGAAGAGTCAATTATTTTAGTTTAAACCCCTTTACTATCCATGCTCAAAAATCTTTTATTTTCGCCTACGTATATTTGAGTCTGGGCTTGTTTATCTGGCACGCAGAGGACAGCAGCAGTCCCTGGCTTGAGGCTGAGAATAGCAAGCTGCTCTGAGTGCCTCTGATGTCGTCCGTACCCATCAGAGAGAAAAATGTTAAGACTAAGTTGCAGTCCAGCCAGAGCAGGACAGCAAAGAGTAAGGCCTGCAGAGAAGGTGGAGATGGTGGGTTTGCAGTATCCTGCGGTAAATGCTGGTTAGTTTACCCATCTTACCTCACAGAAACATCCTCATGAGCTGTTCACTTGGGTCCCAAGCCGCTCACCCTGTAGTGTGGACTGAGACCTGCAGCTTTCATTGTATAGATGAATATTACATTTGCTTATATTAAATCCAGTTTTGTGAACTGTTTAAACTTTCTCAAAAATTTTGGGAAGTCATACTGCCTGCCCAGCTGTATCCTACAACACAAGGCAGCTGCCTCCTTGAACACTACTTTGTGTGTTGTCTCTTCTTTCTCTCCTCTAAACATGTTGTTCAAGTTTGCTGTCGGCAATCAGAAACTGATCCCTGAGTGTCAGAGTCTTTCTACAAAGGTCTATGGTGTCTCTGATTTTAGGAAATATACCGACTCCTGACTGAAAACATATCCAAGAGATTGATAGAGGAGAAAAATAAGAGGTCACCAAATCATAAATCAATGCAGAGAGAGAATAAAAAATGAAGGACATGTCTTAAAAAAAAAAAAAGATTTCAACAGCCAGGTTGGTAATTTGGGGTGGGATTTGGTTGTCCAAATGTGAGTGTCGAATGAGATAAGATTCCCTGTGGCATATAAGGTATTCACAAGGTAGGGATGACACAAGGTTTATGAGGTAACTATGACCTTCTAGGGAGGTGGCTAGAGGAGAGGTGGAATATCCCAGGGCAGTGGAATGACTCTAGAGTTCTGCATTTGGGAAAATTAGTTAAATCCCTCTACTCTGAGTCTGAATAGGTTCTTGCCTTTCCCCCAAGCCAGAAGGCCCCTGCCAAGGGTACTACTTGTGATGAATTAAAACTCGGTAAATGCCTACTGGACCAGGTTCTTCAAGGGATTTAGTCACTGCCAGAGTTCATTTATGCACCTCTGTGAAATTGAAGCACCTAGCAGTTTGCCTGGGGTAATGGTGGGCAAGCGCAAAAAGAATGCAGGAAAGTTTCAGATAAAAAGGGTGTGTATATGTCCACTGAAAAGGAGATTACAGAATGGAAACTTAGAAGACATCTGGACTTAGAAGTCCTTTTCACTTGGAAAGCCTTTAGGCACCTGAACTGCTCTTCGAGCAACATTTATGTGTCATTTAAAAGTGTGGACCCTGTTTCCACACTTAAGTGTCAGGTTTTAAGCTCTTCAGTGAAGATTCAGTCTCAGGGTGAACACCTGCACCTGCTAACAGCAGCCAGTTAATGTTCAGGTTCTTCTGACTGGTAATTAATAAACTCTTTGTGGAATTCTTTTTTAATATGTAATAAAAAAATTATGGCTGGAAATCCATATGACTTCCCAGAAATTGCCAATTCCCAACATCATCCTTTGGTCTCTCTGGCTCATATATGACTGCTGCGGCTCTTCTTGTGGAAGAAAATGATAACCCTTCCAGTCCTAGGAAGCTCTTTTCTCTTTAAATACCTAAAGAATATTTTGGGTTTTAGCCACAAAACTGTACAGCTATAAAACCCCAAGTCAAAAATCCATCATTTTGCAGAAAAAAAGAGAAGCTCAGTTATTCCCCATAAAGGCATAGAAAGGATTTGAGAAGCCTGGAACATAAAAAAGAAGGAAGCAGAGAAACAGGTGAAACGATACAGGGTAGAAAGGAAAACTGATTTGCTGAAAAGTTTGGTTGGTTCCTGTGATTCTAATTTCCTTTCTTGTGAGTTTCGTCCTTCTACATGTTTTGAAATAAAGAAATGCCTGACATTCTGAAGTATAGCAAGATTATAAAAACCTATCTAGTAGAGCCACCTGAGAGCAACTGTCTAGTTCTTCATCTTTATGATGGAAACTTTTATACCCAGCACCAGTAATACTGAAAAGGTAACACCTATATTTAACAGAAAAAGGAGACACATCTATCTAAGAGTTACTGCCAAACGTAGCATATTGTAGGATTCAGCTGTCACTAAGCCTGGAGGACTTGAGCTTTTTCATAATAAAATCTGCCTGCAAATTCTCTGTAGGCAAGCAAACCAACTGTTTCTTTACTTGCAGATTGCTGTTTTAGTCATTTAAAGTTTCCTTAATTGGATTCTCAAGCCTTTTCACTGTTTGTAGGTACATTCAGTTTGAAATATGGTTTTAGTTAGCATGCTACACATCAGGTCATAATCAATGGCAAAAGGACAGATTTTCT
Source organism: Anarhynchus alexandrinus (assembly GCA_008711295.1). Classification (NCBI taxonomy): domain Eukaryota; kingdom Metazoa; phylum Chordata; class Aves; order Charadriiformes; family Charadriidae; genus Anarhynchus; species Anarhynchus alexandrinus. The sequence goes on along the minus strand of VUYV01000157.1, from coordinate 2,250,619 downwards.
TCTTTTCTTTTTTTTTTTTTCAGTCATGTTAATAGCTTAGGGACATCATTTGAGAAAAATATTACAAACCAGATCCTCAGCTGAGGTAAACTGCCTTTGGCTGTCACTGAGTTATGTCTTTTTCCATCAGTTAAGACTCTCATTTTAGACTGTTAAATGTGTCCAAGCTAGGAACTATTTTTATTTTGACAGCTCAAAAAGAAGTTAAAAATAAAATTTCCTACCCTTTTATACTACTTCCAATTGAACTCCCTTGGACAAAAAGCCTGTGCTCAATGACTTGGTTTTACTTCGCACATATTGGGAGAAAATTACTGTGCTTGTAAGTGTAACTGTATTAGTAAGCATCTTGATCCCCTGCATTTCCCATGCTGGTGCAAGATGGTAAAACACAACTGACCACATGACTAGAAGAAACGGTGACCCCCAAATGCACTGGGAGTTACTCAGGCAAACACAGCATTTTCCTACAGAGATGCCAAAAATACAGGAATGGTCCCCAAGGGTAAGAATAATACAGAGCATCTGTCTGGTGTGGTAACACCTCAGTAGTGAACAGTATGACACAAAACAATTTTAGTACTTTGGGAAAATGAAAAGGTAACCTCAAAATCTCTTTCCAGTGCTTTGCTACATCCCTTTTTTTCTGCAATAGGGAAATGGAACCTTTGATAAAAAAACATAGCACCTCTTACACAAAGCAGTTGTCTAAGGAATGTCTCTTTACGCAAAAAATGATATCTAAATGCCTGCTTTTTCTCATTATTCAAGGTATGTCTAAAGCTAATCCATACAGCCTTTTTTTTTAAGATTGTTGATCAGTGAATTTGCTTGCAAATATCTATGATTGAGGTGGCCAGCCTCCTAAACTTACCACCTGATTTTCCAATATTCATGTGGCTGAAAACTGCTTCGTCAAGATCCCCTTATCAGATTCCCTGCACCTTTCTGAACCCCTTTCCTCCTCATGGCATGACACCCGCCAATGCAAGTCCCTGAACTCATCCATTGAGCGTATCACAAACTAAATCAAATTTTAAAATTTCTTCTTTTGCATAAATATTCATGTACTTTTTATTCACAGAGCTTATAGCAAAAAACCTCCATATAATTGGTAGCTTGTATTGTCATCTAAATTAAATAAAAACACTGTGTTTTCCACAGTAGATTTTCAAAAATATAATGCAGATCACCTATTTGAATACCTCTTCTTTCTATTCTTTCTGCCAGTTGCCTACTATCTTTAGGTTGCATTATCATAAAATTTCAACCCAGTTATGTTTTATAAAGCAGATCTACAATCTGATTATTAATCAGATGTAAAATAAGATTAAATTGGTCTGTCTTTGTGATTGGCCATATTTGTCTTAAGAACATTTGAATGACTGAACTTGCATATGAGAATATGATTTACGGGATTAAGTCCTGTCCAATATCTTGGTACATTGGGACTCATGGCAATTCCACATATAACTCCAAGATATATAAGGCCTATAGAGTTAAACAGTGAATTAAAGCCTGATATCCTGTGCACTGCACACAACAGTCATGCAAGAGAGGGCATTTTCATATGTTACTCTGTTCACCTCTTCTCCCAAGGTCACTGGGGGATAAAGAGCTGTAGGAAATAAATCTCTCATTACAAGGCAAACTCCATGTAGATGCTGGAGAAGGTTCCTCAGCATCCCCATATTTCCCCCTTGATGATTAGATATACAGTTACTGTGAGCCTGCCTTTCTATTTGAAGGCAGTTAGTATTAACATTCACAGGTCTAGACGTACCCATATATTACTCATGGTGTGACATGGATTTTGCCTGTCATTCCTAAATGCAATGATTCTTTGCGTATTGTGCAAGAGATCTGAGGAGGTTTAGAAGATTATTAAAACACTACTCTGAGGCTTACACTGAGGATTTTCAGCTCTTTAAAAACTTGTCAATAAAATGTGTATTGTAAGAATAACACTGAGTCAAAGAGAGAAGAACTTTATAACAGTCGTGTTTCAGTCCCTAGGTGTGAACAACTGAGCTCTCACACAAGTCCTCAAAAAGTTGTAAGCACAGACAGCAGTGCTTGTAGAGGGATCAAACCTCTGAGCCAATGCACCTTCAGGAAGCTGATCCAAAGTTACAATGTGAGTGTGAAGTAATTCACTGCAGAATTCATTGGGAAGAATAACTTAATCATGATCTGTATGTAAATTAATTTCACTTGCACGTTGCTTCTATATTATTACTAATAGAAACTGTATAATATTACTGAATGTATGAATCAGACACTAAAATAGCTTTTAGGAAGAGGTACATCAATTTAATATTACTGGTACATTTGGATTAGTCAGAAATTGAGAAGATTTGACATAGGAAAGATGAAACTGGCAAGAAAAAAGTGCAATCAGTGATACTGATCCTCTGAAGTAAGAATGCAACTTCAATAATGACAAAAATAGGACTTCCTACATTTCATAAAACACATCTGACTCACAAAGGCTCACACGTAAGTTAGGTGAAATTGAGTTGCAAATGCAGCACCTACTTAATGCACTTTAAAATGTTCAGTTCTCTATGGCAAAAATGATCAGAGGACGATTTTTTTCTTAATTAGAAGAAGGATGTATAAGTAAATGTAAAAGCCAACACCTCCCAAAAGATTAAAAATTATTAATTCCTATGCATGTGACTTCTGCTAAACTGTTTTCCACTTTTGTAAATGTATATGCATAAAGACAATGTGTACCCAGGTTTCCACAGAGAGATTTCTTAAGCACAAGTTGCCCCTGTTTCAACGTTCTTATCCACACTAAGCACTTATTTTATCCTTAGCTCTACAAAACTTGGGATAGTACAATGCGAAACCTGCTCATCGACATTCATCAGCTACTGCCTCTGAGCCATCAGAGCCTACCTACCAGACTGGGTACTGCTCAGATCATGTCCTTGGAGAAGACCTACTCCCTTCTTCTTCTGATTATGGATCACTCATTCAGCACATGGGAAACCTGGGTTAAATCCACTCTTTTGCATTTGCACTATGTTAAGACAGGTTTCACAAAGATTTTGAGTTACTCTTCCCAGTGACTGTGGTTAAATCCTACCCTCAGAAAACAACTGGCCAAGTCCTACATGCAGAAAAACAGAAAAGAACTGAAATCTACCCAAATGAAGGATGTTGACTGAGCTCAGTTCTACGGGGTGCTGGTATCTATAAGGTTATGCGGCAGGGCAAGGATACCTAGATACCAGGTATGTGAAGAAATCTGGTTTGTGAGGGTGTATGGTTAATGGCTATTCACCAGGTGAAAAGGGATGCAAAACACAATTCTGAAGCACAAGATTCTATACAATTATTTTGCCAGCTGATGCCGTACAGCATATGCATGGTAAGACTCAACAAAGGTACGGTAAAATAAGCCAAAAAAATTAGAAAAGGTACATAATAGAGCAAATTGGAAATCTGAAAGCAAGGAGAGAGAAGTAATTTACTCATGTAACAGAGAATAATCTAAGGAATAACCTAGGGATGCCTACACCTAGACTTTCTTCTTTGATTTCAATCTGAAGATGCAATGTACAATCAGTCATCATCTTGGTATACTGTGAATTGTCTGTGTGTTTGTAAAATGAATCACATAAAGGAAATGAATATTTAGAGCTTTAAATGCTGAGCACAGAAAAACACTATTTGCTTTTCATTCCATTTCCCCTGTTATTATTAGCTTTATAATTGTGGGGGTTGTCTTTCTCATTATGTAAATAAATGTTTGGGGTTTGGAGTTCTAGAGTGGCTTTTTTTCCCTCATTTATTTATTATTTAACACTCTTTCCTGGTGTTAAAAAGTGGTTTACAGCAACCTCCCCAGGCTTAATCTGCCTGAGTGTTGACCTCCATATTTCAGCTCATCCCAAAAGAGACGACACTAATTTTTCATATAAATAGATGTCTTAAGTGTCTATTTTTATCCATTAGTTATAAAGGATCCTAGTATGATTACCTCAGATAAAGATGTTCTGTTGAAATTTTCTGAAGATAATGAAGTGCTCTGTGGAATACGACAAAGTAGACGGGAGCATGCCTGAACACAAAAGTTTAGAAGTTCCCCCTTTGGGGAGTTCCAGGGGAAATACAACACTGGTGATGATTGTCTTGGTTGAAATAGGAGGTTCAGAGTGAATGACAATGATGGAGGAGACCATATGGATTTCTCCAGGTGCAGCCATTCCCAGGACACTGTGGAATGCACCACTCTTACAGCAGGTGTAAATTCATTTTCTTCTTGCCCACTGGTAGCAAGAATGGGAAAGTCAGAGAATGAGTCTTTCCAAATAGCCCATGCAGAATTAGCAGGAGGGAGATTGACAATGGTCCTGCATGTTAAGGGAAAGCGTCCAACTGCAGGGGTTTGCTGCTGAAAGAATAGACAATTCCCAGCAGCAGAGACAAGGACTGTGGATGCGAGGTTAGGGTTAGACTTATTAACTTTTAAAACATATACACAAAGTGAAGGGCTGCCAGGGATCACCCTTTTCTATGTGAACATATGGCAAGATTTCGGATCCACACCAGTACAAGTAGGGCAGGGCAAAGAAAGGCTGCCTACTAGGTGGTTTTTACCCACTGTCTGTAGACAAGTCAACCACATCCATGCAACACAGATCTACCTTGTGGCAAGTCTCCTTCCTGACGGATTTTGCTCAAAGGCATGAGGAGAGACACTAAGAATAAAGATTCTTCATCACAGGTATTATAGAGTTCATATGAAAAAATAAAGCCTTGATGTGGCTTTAAAGTAAGAGAGAAAGAGAAATGGCACGGAAAAAGGGACTGAAATATATTTGTGGGGAAAAGGTACCACAAAGACATGCTTCAAAGGTAACACAATGAAATCTGATAGGGTGTAGAAAGGAACAAACGTGTGTATGAAGGAACGAGATTAAAATGTAAGATATGGAGAGATTTGATCATATGGACACCAGGATCAATACTTGCTATGTTTTAAATGAGGTGTTATAGGTCTGTGTTTTTAACATTCATAGTTGCAAGCAGGAATGCTGCTCAGCCAGAAGGAGACTTTGTTCCACTGGGAATAATGAAAAAGTGCACAGACTCACCAGAAAGGTGTAGCAGACATATTGCAGTACCAGCTGGTTTTTGGTGGCTAGGAAGTTTGGCAACACTGTTGAAGCTGATTTCAGCAGTTAGAAGTCATTTCAGGACAGAAGAGAAAAGTTTTATTTAAGGAAAGATTTAACAGATTTCATTAAAAGCCAACATTTTCAAAATATGAATGAATCAAATATAAATTAATAGATAATATGATATACAGAAAGATTGGGCACCTGAATTAAGAAAAAGAGTGTTGGCATCTTAGGGAAAAGGGTGACATGAATGCCAAGCACAGAAATACTTAGGGTCACACGGGTGAATTTACATGGATAAGCCCAGTGAAAGTTGTGTGCTTAAATTTGAGCAGGTAAACACGTAAAAGCTTTTACTGGTGTCTGGACCAATGATTGACTTGGACAGGTAGATCATGTCATGGGCACTGCTCAGGGCCATGGGGCAGGAAAACCTGGAAGAGGAACTCTGTCAACACCCACCTTTCTCAGAGCCGTTCAGAGCTCCCAGGGGACTATGTTGAATTTTGATTGCCCAGGGCAATATGCAAAGATTCAAAGAATCAGAGCTTCCACTCAAGAAAGGTGTAAGAACAGCATAATCCTGCCTAGGTCCACTGATGTACAGGAGATGAGGATCTGTCCCACTATTTCCGTACTGACGTCTGTGTGCATCTAATTCTTCTGTTTGCATTTTATCTGCCTCATAGCAGCATAAAGAAACCAATATTGGTTTTTTTTCACATAAATAATGTCTTTTTAGTCCTTATATACAGACTAACTTGAACATTACCTTTTTTAGGTGTAGAAAATAATAGTACTCTGGAGCCGCTTTTCATCTTAAACCAGCAGATTAAGCGCACGTATGTAGTGCAACATTTCTATATTCCCCTCTACTTCCTAAAAACAGTGTGTTTCACCATTTTATTTCTATTCCTTATACTGTGTTAGCAATCTTTTTTTTATAAAAATCCCATCTCTATTCCTTATAGAAGTTTTAAAGTCATTTCACAGCTGAGTGGAACCCTAAACAGAGCTATCTTAGTGTAATGAAGCAGAAAACGATTGCTCCTTAACAAGACTGGTATATAGTGACAAACAGCTCATAAAAATCCCATCTGCCACAAAATACTTCTATTTTAGTTGCTTTCAAAACTAAATGCTATGTTTCCTGTTTCTTTTCAGAAAGAAAAGAGGATATATGAAGCCTAACCCATCAAATTGTCCTTTGACAAAAAAGAAAGAAAAAAAAACCACAGCCACAAAATAATCATCTTATAATACACTGACACCAACCATTCCAAACACCACAAAGGTGTAATGTCACTTTTGGATGCATTTATAGTACATAGATTTTTGTTTTGAAACAAAAAGAAAAAGCTAACCAGTTGTACTATAAAGAAAAATTTCTGATGATTTAACAGCTGAGGGCTACATGTAAAAACAATCTGTTGCTGATTTTGTATTGTAAAAATAGTCCTTCAGTGACTGCAATCAAATAGAAGGTTACCTGTAACTTGATCAGTAGTTATCCTGTTTAAATGATTGGTTACTAGTTCTGAATCCTGTAACTTTTTTCCTACTCTTAGGCAGAATAATGCCCGCTGACTAAACTTCTCCACAGTATTTATGACAATTCGTCATCAGAAAATATTGTAAGGTCTCTCTGTTGTCCAAACAGCATCATGAATTGCTGCAGTTCACTTGGATTTGCTGCCAACATGCTGTAACAAATACGCTGTGCTGTAGGCATTGTTCCTTTCTGTCAGATGGGACCAGAGCCACTTCTTGTGTCCTGTCTTGCCCACGGAGGTTATGTTTTAGTTTTAAAAAGATAGTAAGTCACCCGTGTCTTTGCAGCAAGACACACTGCAACCTCAGAGCAGCAATGAAACTTTTTTGTGATGCTAATGTACAGCCTGCTATGCACAACTATAGGCCCCTGAATAGTGATCATTCTTACCTGAGCCGATATTTATAACTGTTCTTCAACCTTACAGAAATAGAAAGAATTGCTTAACCAGGCCCTCCCTAGACTTAGACAGAAACTTTTGCAATTGTCTTCAAATCCACTGCTTTTAGTATGTCTTAGTGATTAATGCTTTTTTTGGAAGGTCAAAAATTTATCTAGCTAAGGAATCATTTTTTTTGAGCAACAACATCACCTTTTCCAGAGATATAGTTTCACACTGGATGCATGAATACTGATCATCAGACCTCGATAAGCAAGTCAAGAAACAGAGTTCAAAGCCAACGTCTAATTCTTTGCTCAAGACTTGGATAGCTTTTGGCTTAGGATTTGCCCTAACAGTGTCAAAGACAGCCAAGGAGATAAGCCATTGAGACACTTAACTGAAAAGAGAGGGAAAAATCCACAGTATACATTTCAGCTGTTGGAAATGCAGCAGAAATTATCATAATTTGTTTATAACAGCAATACATGCCACGTCTTATCCACAGACAAGAAGCATCATATTAAGAAAAGTTGTCAGAAGGCATTCAAAGGATCAAAGTACCTGTTGCAACCTTATTTCAGCTCTAAATGCGAGCTAGAAAATCTTGTGGCGTTTGATACTCACAGACGTTTTCCTATTCACTGAACTGATTTTTTGACAAAGTTGACTGTAGTTTGTTTTAAGGTGTGTAGAAAAGGCATACCCAGAAGGCTTCTTTTTGACTACCTAACAGCTGTAGCAGTGACATGATGGCAGGAGCATCGCTGAGGGTGCCTGGAGGTTGTTCAGTAGAGTGCCCTGAGGCTAGGAGAAGCAGAAAGCACCGGAGGGATGAGGCAGAGAGTGCTTGATTTCCACAGGTGTAAATCTAATCAGTGGCAGTGAACTTCCTATAGATTCACAGTGGTGTAAAGGGGCAGAGTCTGGCCTGTGCTTATCGTCTTGCTAAATCTGAACTGCTCTTCTTGATGACAAGAATTGGGAAGTGCTGGCAGGGGCCTGCTGGGCTGAGACTCTTTTCTCCCCATCCAGCTCTCACACCATGCCCTCATCCCTCCGGCATAAAGTGCAGCAGCAATTTGACTTGGATAAAAAAGGAACAAAGAGTAAAGGGAGAAAATTTGTCTTGTAAAGAGGGCTCAGTGAAAATTTGCAAGCAATTTTGCAATTTGAAAACACAGTGGCACTGCTTTTCCGGACGAGGGCATTGCTGTCAATATGCGACCTGACACTCTGCCAAAGCAGTATAAGGAGTTAAGGTTGAAATTTCTTCCCCTTTCTTGCTCCCCCACCATTTTGTCAGCTTTTATGGAACCTTAGGTGAAACTGGCCTGAGAGCAAGAGTGGAGTATTGCCCGTATACACACACATGCATGACGCATAAACTGTCAGTAATTCAGAGTATCACAGAGTATTCTCAGTCTACCCTGAGAGATCTTTAGCTTTTATATCATTATCATGCAGAGACTTCAAATTCAGTGGTGCTGGGGGCTGTACAAAGGAAGAAGCAGTGCTGCTTAGTGAATTCAAAACTGGTAATGTGAAACACATAGCTAATAACATCGAGTAACTAATAAAGCCAGCTCCTTGGCTTTTATTAGGAACCGTTCCTGATGAGAGCGTATAGAGTCACCTTTGAGTGGACTGTATGAGCTGGTGTTCCCTCGCTGCAAAGATCATTGGGAGGCATACGGCCATCAATTTTAATTATTTTCAAGAGTAGTTTCAGGGCAGCTGTGACTGCCTAGGCAACTGGTGGCATCCTAATTTTCCCACAGTTTCATCATCAAACTCTTTTGGCCTTTAATGAGGATGAGACTGTATTAGAGCGCAGAATTGAGTCTCAAATCCAGTTGGTAATTTATTGTTCTAGCACGTATTTAGGTTCCTAACTGTTTAAATGGGTAATTAAAGAACTAAATAGGTCCTAGGAGTTTAAATGCTTTATTGGATCTGGACCTGACCCCTATGAGTTTTGGTGCGAAACTCAACAATGCTAAGTAATTTATGTTGGACTATTTATTTTTTTTTTTCCCCTGGATTTTACTTAGCTATGTAAGATGGTGTGAATAGCTCAGAAGGCATTTTACAAACTAGCATGGTAAGGAAGAAGTGTCCCTGTACCATTACATTCTAGTTTCAACCCAAACAACTCGATGCCATAATTCTAAAGGGAACTTGATGGCTGTTTAGTTCAAGAGTAGGAAGACTAGAAAGAACAGAACAAGCATTCATCTAAGTCTATTCCATCTTTGATGTCTGCTGGCAGCAGATGCTTGGAGAAAAAGCAAAAGAACAGTACAAGCATAAAATGACACTTCCATGGGTAGAACTTTCTTTCAACACCTGCAAATCAGGACTATTAAATTCTGCAGAGGCTTATCTTTTATTATTTGTGGCTTAATCTGGTTGGAAATTTTTTTTTGCCCAAAGGATTTTTTTTTTATGAAAAAATCTCCACTCAGCCATTAAGAAGTAATACTTTTCTTTATTTTAGCTTAATGTATGAAATCATCCATTTTTCATCATTTTTAGCATTTTCTAAATTTTGACAGATGGTAACTATCACCGCTTTCTGAGAGTTTTTCTGTTGGAAAGAGGTCAAATCATTGCTTTGCTTTGCTTTCTCTTTTCTTTCTTCATTTTTTTTCTATCAGATGGCATGATAAAAGACGTGCATCCATCAAAACCTCCAAAATCTAAAATGAAAAATAACCCCTCCAAAACTGAAAATTGTAATTTTTGTTTGTATATGCTTTCTAATTCCACTTGTAACAATTTTTTTTTTTTTTTTCTGAAGGCCAGCTATGGTAAACTTGAATGTGATGTACAAGGCAGAATCGACAACAGCTGATGAAGATGCTGAGTGTTAAGGATGTGAAGGGAGCAGCTGAAACTGGCAGACTCCAGGACAAGGGGGTTGTTCCCTCCTGGCCGCTGCAGCGCATCCGGGCACAGTCTCAGTGCCCAGATGCTTCTTCATCCCAGTCCCAGTCCCAGTCCCAGGGATGTGGCTGCTGCTGCTGCTGCACCCATGTGCAGGTCTAGCCGGCAGCGGGGCTCGGAGAGACTCGTGCATGCACACACACACACACACATACGCACAAATGCGCACACTGATGCAGCCAGCCATGCAGACTGCCATTGTGTTTAGCAGCATGCACATGTAATGCTATAAAAACTAACACTATAAAACATAAATGCAGAGATCCATGTCCTGTTCCTCCCCTCCAGCTGATCAGAATTGATGTTTGTTGCTGAAAACAAGCCCCCNTCCAGATTCACAAGCATACCCATGGTGACGGATGCCTTGAATATCAGCACAGTTTCTAATTCTGCATAACCCCCATGGCCAGGCCCTGGGCCCCATCTCCCTGTGCAGAGGTCTCCGCCTCCTCACCAGTTTGATGTTCACCTGCAGACATATGTGTGTGCTCACATACTCATCTCATAGGCAGTCCCACCATCACAGATCATAGAATCATAGAATTATAGAATCATAGAATCAGAATCAAGGAATTTCTAGGTTGGAAGGGACCTTTAAGATCATCAAGTCCAACCGTTAACCTAACACTGCCAAAACCACCACTAAACCATGTCCCTAAGCACCATGCCTACCCATCTTTTAAATACCTCTGGGGATGGTGATTCAACTGCTTCCCTGGGCAGCCTGTTCCAATGTTTGATAACCCTTTCTGTGAAGAAATTTTTCCTAATATCCATCCTAAACCTCCCATGGCACAACTTGAGGCCATTTCCTCTTCTCCTATCACAGATCCCTCAGATATCAGCATGGGTTCTCAGACAGCCTGAAGTCTAGGCCCGGACCTTGGGCTCCCTTGCCTACCACCTTGAGTCTTTCCAGATGCAGGTCTCCTCCTACTCACGAGCTAGTTCAGCTCAAAGTTAGTGAATTACACATGCATACCTGAATGAATACCATTGAATTCAATGCAGGTACGCATGTGCAATCCACTAGGGAAATGCAGACACGCTGGAGTTGCCGCAGATACCACAGACGTGGCCTGGCAACCAGCCCTGTCCTCCATGCTGGTCCGTCTGGTTACTGGCACCTAAACCTATGGGCACTGAGACCTTTTCCCCAGTTGCTGGTGCTTAGACTGCAGCAATGGCACTTAGAATAGAGACTGAATTACACAGAAAAAAATAATTAAGACCTGGATTTAGCAGCAAGATAGGACAGGCCATAGCAATTAGGTGCAGGGCTCAGTCAGACAAGTGCACTGACCACTTTACATCTGTCTGACCCCTTTTATTCCCCCCTCTCCTCCATTTTCCCATGTTTGCTCCTCCATGATCTGTCCTGGTCTTTTCCTTTCCCTGCCTTTAGTTCTTCTCCTAAACACCTCATAACAAGGTTTACATAACCTCACAAGTTCCTCCTGATATGCCCAAATACTTATGATTATCACCTTGACCCCTTATTTCCAGTGACAAAATTCAATCTGACCCTCCGCAAGGCTGCGCATGAGCAGATCCTTCAATGGTCCATCAGGCAGCAACCAAAGATTTCTGGTCTTGGCTACTGTCTCCAATATCACCTGCTGGTTACTGCCTGTGTGTCTGTGTGCATAACCTTTCACTTTCCTTGCTATCTGTTATTTCGTTTACACAAATGCACAAATAGTATGTAACCAGGTAACTTAATGAATCCTGTCCTATCCTATGCTCATTACTGCCTGTGTGTCTGTGTGCTTAACCTTTCACTTTCCTTGTTATTTCTTATTTTTTTTACATAAATACACAAATAGCCTGTAACCAGGTAACTTAATGAATTCTATCCTCTTTCAATCCACTTACCCTTGCATTGAGGAACTAAAAATTTTGAATTGTCATGTCCCATGTCCATGAGTAAACGTGTTTGCATCAACAGATTCTTCTAAAATAAGTGAAAAAGACGTTAATTGACTAGTAACGAAGGTTTTAGTTGAACTAGGTGCCTGTGTGAGACGATCTGTGCATTTAAACTATTGCTGTTGATTGCTACAGGGTAATGATCTAGCAGAGCACCACGCTAAGTTCATCTGTAGTGTGCTATCATCTCCTATATTTCTGACAGTTAAAAAAAGCCTATATTCAAACCATCTGTTATAGATAAACAATAAAATATTGCAAATATCATGGTGTTCATCAAAGAACTGATGAGCAAAATTCAAACAGCAAACAATTCAGAATGGAAAGACTTTGCTCTGCATATGGCTAACAGAAAAAATGTGAGCATGTAGGTTTTGTGAACACTGTCTGTGTATCTTCAATCCAAAGGAAAGAGATTCCCTTTGTTGGAAATTCTAATCTCATTTTTTTCTACCCACTGGTAAACGATAAAGAGTAGTACTAAGACAGTGAGAAGATTCCTGATGCAAAAATCAAGGTTTGTAAGAGATTTTAAAATGCACATTTTCATGAGTAATGCATTCTCAATTTTTCATTTACTTTACTATTAGATATACAAATCCCATAAAAAATTAAACCTCTCAGATACTGCCAACTAATCCCCTCTCCCTTACTTGATATAATAGAATGAGAATTTAAAATTCAGAGGATTATGAACAAATCCTGATCCTAAGGGTATAAATGCTGTTCCAGTTGACTTCAGTGGAAGATTCACATGTGCATCAAAGGGAAGGATACAGCCTTTATCATTTAAAGATTCCTGCTAAAAATCACTTTTTAGTAACAGCTTCTTTCTCTATTTCAAGCACTTTCAATTTTCCAGGAAACTTGAGCATAAACAGGATTTAAATCATTCAGTTGCAACTCTACTTCTCTCTTTCTATCAGAACATAATAGGATTCAAAATAATTATGAGATTTCTCACTAAACTAATGAATTCAAGAAAAGTACAAGCTACAGAAGCTTACCTGTCTACACCAGCGCCTTCTATCAATGAAGAGCTGCTCAGTGTTATCTGGATTAAGGTAGAGATTACTTCCAAACATGCAAGGCTCAATTTTAGTCAGATCACTCAAGAGTAAACAGAATGTTCTGCTAATGTTTGACAAAACTGACAAGTGCTAAAAGTCATCCATAAATGAGTGAAAACCCATAACGCTTTGTCTCTTCAATGACTTGTTGAGTTGTTGGTGTCGTGCGTAGCCACACACACACACACAAAGGTTTTCACATGAGATTGAAGTTTGACAGAGAGACTGAAGTGAGATAAAATTAATAAGTGATTTTAAAAGACAGAAAATGAGATTTTGGTCTCTAACATATGGAATTCACTTCACCTTTCCTTTAAGTGTCTTGCAGGGGTGGGACTTTGTATCTAAATTTAGGTGTCTACAGTGCAGTTCTAATTATGTATGTAGGGTGCCTCAGTTCCCATGATAGTCTCTGGAGTTCCATCTTGTTTAATACAGCAAGCGGACACTTCAGAACTACTCTCCTCGTCATAAAGTGAATATGAAAGATGGAATTCAGTTTTTCTAAACGTGAAGTAGCTAGCGTCACTTAAGGTGTGATACTCATAGTTGATCACAGGAAAACCTCTCCAAACTCCAATGTCTATATTTTCAATGGTTTAGATCCAGCCACCCACATCTATGCCTAGGGCTATTTAGGTTGCCCTGGGACATGAGACCTGGCCTCCAGCTTCCATTTCACAGGAGCATGAGTCTCAGGTAAGCCTATACACAAGGATGCCTCAAATATTCTCTGGTGTCTTACATAGCACTAAGCCTCTACATCCAGGCAACAAGCTATGCCCTGTATCTCCATGGAGTATGCTGGAGTTGAAATAGCTAACTCAAATGAAGACAATACAGACATCAGCATTAAAGTGTCTGAATCTTATCCTGAATGTCATTTTAAATGTCAAGTTCAGCTGTGTAATCACAGATGACTAACATGATTTAAAACTCCCCATAGGATATCCTGGTCTCACCTGGCAGTTCTCAAGGGCATGGATGTTCTCAGGCCATGTCTGTGGTATCTGGGGCATCTCCAGTGACAATGCATGCTGTACATGTTTAAGTGGAAGTTGGTCATCCACACTCTATCTATGGTCAAAGGTAAATGATGGACATCTATCTTATCTTAGATTTCTGTTTTAAGAAGAGATAAATTGCTCTCTAGAAGTGTTCATGGCTTTCCTTTAATCACACAGAAAGTATGGACAACTAGCTTAGTAGCTTTTAGATGTCTAGCAAGCAGTTTGTGAACCTGATTGTAGACCTCTAACACCATTCCAGATGTCCTAAATGGTCTGAGATGTGCACAGAGCTGGCAAGAATAGACCTGTGGGACATGGGCTCCCTTCTTGCAGTGACATCTGCAGGGCAGGTGGGATATTCCTGGGCTGTCCAAAATTACATTCGGTTTTAATGTTTATTCATCTGAACAGATCCACTGATGCTAAGTTGAGTATGACTCTAAAAGGATCTAGAAAGTAAACCAGAGCATCTGTGAGACAACTGCTTTCAAATTTTTAAGTATCTTAAAAGTACTGAGTCAGAAATTAGGTAAAGCACATACAGTTAATAAAAGTTTCCTATTAAAGAGGTAATAAACATTTTAGCAATTTTTTCAGTATTCTAGAAGACATTCACTTAATTTCATCTTACCGCTGTTGAATATTATAGCTTCTTTTTGCTATGTTGAATAGCAACTTATAAATGATACAAAGCAACTCACTTCCAAATATACTGTATACATATTTTTCAATATAATATATAATTGCTACAAAACACATCTGACTGATATTTAAGTATCAAAAATTGCTATCATGAGTCAGGAAGAGCAACACTCCCATACACAATGCCGTATTTGTTAACTAATGACAACATAACTATTATGATGCACTAAGTGGAATTAATGAGTGAAACCTATTGCTTCATGGAATTCCATGCATAACTTTACTTTGCATGGGTCATTAGTATTCATAGTTAAACTGTGTCCTTCGATGTGTATTAATAATGTTCCCTGGGACCACGCAAAAGATAATTCATAAATATGCCTGCAAGGAGTAAGACACCATAATTAAATCATAGTAATTAACACGGATATCAGATTACTTTGAATAACTGATCTGGATAACGCAGATTCTGAGATTTATAGATGGACACGTTTAAGGGCAATTCAGTTCCTGCTGCACAGGACCTTTATTTTGCTTTATGTCTAGTTACCTTGTTTATGAAGTAAATTGAATTAATTAAGGATCTACATGAAATTTTAAAATGGGATAACAGAAGTTTCGATTTCTGTCATCATGTGTAGCATAGGAGAGGAACAGACAATCCCAGAGCTGGAGTTGGCACCCATGGGCAAAACGCTTTGTCAGCTGTGCAGTCTGGGAGATGAATCGGTACTGCAGTTGGGGTTTCTGCTCCTCTAGGCTTCTGTTTGTGTGGAGAAGGGGAAAAAAGGGGAAGGGAAGAAGAGGCAGCACTCAGGACAACATGC
The DNA here is from genome assembly GCA_008711295.1 of Anarhynchus alexandrinus. Lineage (NCBI taxonomy): Eukaryota > Metazoa > Chordata > Aves > Charadriiformes > Charadriidae > Anarhynchus > Anarhynchus alexandrinus. The sequence continues at coordinate 2,235,123 of VUYV01000157.1, read as the reverse complement.
CACCTGTCACCATCATCCAAATGCCCACTGTTCCATCGAGTCCCACAGTCTGGAAGAGGGAGAGCAAAGGGGCCCCAGTCTTGTTCTGTAACAGCTTTGGGGAGGAAAGCAATAACCTGGAGCTCCCAGGCAAGATCACAGACAAAACATTAATGAAAAATTTGATTCCAACCTCTACTGTGTCCTCTGGGGTTCTTCTTTACTACTGTCACTTCCTCGGTCTCCTTCCCCTGCTTTCTTCCCTTGACATTTTATCACGCCTTCTGCGTCCTACACATGATTGTCTTCCTCTCAGATTTCATGATATTCTCGGAAGGATCCTTGTCTTCCTTTTCTTTGGAAAAAAAACCCTGCAGCGCTCACTGGCTGTCACTGTAGTGTTAAATAAAATGTTCTCCTTTCCCGAAGGCAAGTGGTACGGCAGATATGGCAAATCACACACTTAAACTCTCTCCTGCCTCAGCACAGAGTGGTTGTGTCTGAATTGCCTGTTGGGGGAAGAGTTTTGGCATGGACTGTGCCCTCAGATGCACTCCAGCTTTGCCTGGGAGCAGAACCATTGGCATGGGACAAACCATACTGAGGGTGCTTAAATAATTCATCAGTATAGAGAGCAAGAGAGAGAGAGCACTCCAAGGCATGGTTTAGCCCTGTCTTATTTACTAGTACAGACATAGCTAATGAATTTACAACAAAATATTATCAGAAGTCTATAAATGATAGCATAGAAATTTTTGCTAATTTTCTGTTTCATACAAAAGAGAGGTATATTCAATGAGATACTGGGATTACTATCTCCAGTCTGAGCAGTATTTTAATTTGCCCTCTTTATTTTCCTTTTTAACTATTTCAGTTAATAATTTCCTTTTATCTGTTTAAGCCTGGGTATTGGCAAGAGTACAAAGAAGATTCTCTGGTATCCAAGAGGATTTTACAAAAACTCATTGCAGTGTTCATTCTTGTGATTTCTACAAGTTACTTAAGCTTTAAAACAAGAATGTTTATATCAGAAGCTTTGTTAATAACTCCCTATGTCTGTTACCTTACTAAAATGGCTGGTAACATGGCTGTTTCAGTAAAGGTAAATATAAGAAATATCCAGTACCTGTGTTACTATTAGGGGTGGAAAAGTTTAGCTTATATGATGCAATTAAAATTCTGAGTATCAAAAGTATTTGGTTAGATCTTTAATAACTATGTATTAAATAATTATGCCATTTTTGTTAAACCAACACTGAAAAATGCTGATTTAAAAATTGTTGATAGGAAAATAATAAAGTCCAGAATCAGAGAAAGTGACATTCAGTTCGTGAACAATTCACAGAGAAGTAAAAAGGGAAAATAATCTAATACATTATTCAAAGCAGTAATTGTAAAACAGTAGGACAGCTGATAAGCATCTTAGGTGTCAAAACTGCTTGAGTAATTTGCTTCTCTTTGTATATGAAACAACTTTCTACCTGAACATAGTCTGAGTATATTTGTAAAATAACTGTTCATCCCATTTATATTCTAATCAGTGCTTTATGCTATATATATATATAAATAAAAGAGCCCTAGCATATAGGCAAAGAAGAAAAACTGAGATCAGGGAATGAGGGGAGAGAGTGATAGGAGACAATGCAACTAACATCTGATTTTAAATTTCAGAGAGATTATAATAAGATTTAAAGTAGCTCCTTAATATTTCAACACTATAAATTCTGCACTCCATATACACTAAGTTTTTTTGCTGACACAAATAGGGATTTTCCCAGAAGTGACCATAGGCACAAAGCTTAGATGAACACCGTTCAGCTGAAGGAGAGTGACTATGGTGCATCCTACAGTGACTGCGGAAGACAGCAGGAAGAACATTCCCACTTGCTTCCTTGCACGGCTTCTTTTGCATTTCATCTGTCTGGTATGGTGGACTTGATACTAATTGTGGCTCAGTACTTACCATGTCCAGGCACCAGCTTATTCTCATTTGTATCTACCAGCAGAGTGATTCTAAAATGACATTTTTATTATCTATAGCTTGGGTGCCTAAATTACTTGTGTAATCTCCCATCTTTCCTACGAAGGTAATAGAGAAATGAGATCCTTTAGAGGGCAATTCTGAGTCCTTAATGAATTTTTTTTTCTGTATTACTTTCCCACCTAGAACTCATGCAGGACCCCAAGGATCCTGCCTTTAAATTGGACATCCTACATAGAGTAATGCCAATATATGCAAATACCCCATTTCTCTCCTCATTCTTTATATATATCAGCTGACATTTCTCCTATATTATTTATTTTCACTTTGTAACAACAGGAAATCATTGCTAAAAAAAATAAGAAGAGCATTTTCTCATATTTGGAACATCCCACTAAAAACCTCTCCTGAAACTAGTGACTGTCTGCTGCGTGTTAGGTCCAGGACTTAATACTCTTCTGAAGTTTCTCAGAGAAACTGATGGGAGCAGAAACTGCAACACATTCCATTTCCCTTTCAGAGACATGTTTGGAAAGTTTGAAGGAGGAAAAATATTGTCATTTAACTGGAGATGATCTGATCTGCGGCAGCTGAATCCCTGCCACCGACCTCTCCTCCTGTATTCAAGTATTTTTAAACAGAATTGAGGCTGAACTCATCTTTAAAAGTAAAATATCTCAAAATCCTATTTTTATCTCTCTCCCAGGGAAGATCAAGAGTGAAGTAATTTTTGCCAGGCCAATGCCAACTCCAACCCATCCGAATGTCCTGTGTTGATATAAGGGTTTGAACAAAGCTCTTCAGAAGCAGCTAACTGGACTTTATTAGCTTTAGATGACATTTCAAGAAATTCTTCAGGAAAAGGAAGTCAACAACCAAAGTTTAGCTTTTTTTTTTTGCTGTGTGGCAAGTTACAACAAGAACTGTGTTAGATAATCTAAACATATCTCTTACCTGTGTACTTATAAGAACAGTGCCTTCAGTAATTTGCTCACATAAATGTATATGCTAGGAAATACAGGCTTGGGGACTGAAAAGATTTAGGGATGAATTACTTTTGTATTATGCAAATATTCAAATTGCCAAATGACTGTGACTTAGGGGAAATGGCAATACCGTACTCCTGTTGCCAAGAGAAACGTTCCTACTGCAAAGACAGTTAAGTATCAAACCTGTGACTATTTAAAATGCCACTGAAATTAACTGAGTTATACACCTGTGAACTGGATCAGGGACAGCTTCCAGTAATGATTTTCTAGTGATACATCTCCAGATGGTTTATCATATATAGGGTTTTCTGCCTGGGGGCCTTAAAACACAAAATAGGCATATGGGGTGGTTTTAAAACTAAATGGATCCGTTCCAAATGTAAATCTTCCTTAAGATGTCTAACAGAAAAAAGCCTCTCTATCGGCACCTTTTGGAAAATTATATTTAGATGTTTGTCTCACAGAGAGAGTGCGTCCTTGAGACACCCAGAGAATTGCATTTGCACAGTTTCTGCTGCAGTGATGTAAATTCGTCTTATTTCCACTTGTTGAATATTAGCTGCATATCCTTACAAGCATTTCCTAGCTCAATTATCATGTGAATTACCATGAAATAAGAGTTTCTTCAATGACAACAGCATAGCACTGTGTGCCTATATTATTTTCACTCTTTCCCCTTCCTCCGTAGCACTTCAGAATATACTTGGAGCTTATTTAGACCTTAAAATGAAACATGCTAATTATGGCGACAATTACAGCAAATTTACATAATTACAGTGCTGACCTGCTATGGCATGCAACCAAAATAGTTAGTGACATACCGCAAAGGCTCCTTGAGAACTACTATTCAGGCTTGTTACCAAAGAAAATGTTTGGTTGCAACGGAAGGCAGGTCAGATGCTGTCAGGGATATAGCAGGAGGTAAAGAAAATGAAAGAAGGGACTGTGGAATCAGCATTTAAAAGACTCAGCGTGAATCGGATTCTTACAGATCTCCTCACCCAGTGGTTTTGTGCATTTTTGACACTGTGCACGGCTGCAGCTGTGCTTTGCTGTGTGTGAATTATACATTGCACCGCAGGGAGGTGTAAAGGGGAGGGGCAGGTTTCACAGCCCTCCATTGATTAAGCTCCTTATTTCGTGCCCTTTAGATCTCTGGAGGAAGTTCTGCTGCGTTCCCCGCTTTTGCACTATAAATTAGTTCCAGATAGTAACGCGTCTTGTGCGTAATCAGGAAGGTGCGTGGCTGCCAGCTGCCCACTGCACAGCACCTCGGAAGCTCTGGGGTGCCAGCCCAGCCCTGGGTGGAAGGATTTTTCACCTTGCCAGGAATGTGTAATTCTCATCGACAGTAAAAGCATCAAATCCGTCTGTTACAGAGTAGGAACTTACATTTATCTGACATCTGCCCAAAGGACATCAGAGAATGCTACACATTAAGACTGGTAATCAGAAGATCCCATCCAGTAATGATCTATTGTCTTTTAGTGACTATAATTCATTAACAAAAGTGTTAAAAACCTCATGTTACTGTAGTGTAAATACAGCAGATGGCTTGCCAGGTCTGCACTCAATTCTCAAGATGCGGCTGTGCTAACACTGATAAAAGGCTGCGTTCTTTGCCATAAGATTTCCTTGCTCCTATCCAAAGAAGCAGACTGCCTCGCACAGAAAAGAAATTAAAGTTAGAAACACTTGAGCATTCCAGTTCCTGAAGGACACTGCTGCTTGCAGCAGTGCTTTTCACATGGAGGCCCACAGATTCCTGAGACTGTAAAGGACCACTTCTGAAGCTGAGGTGAAAAGTCATCAATGAAGACAAGGCTGTCGACAGCAGGCTCAAGTTTGGTCTAGAAGGCTCTGCACTGCTGCCAGGAAAACAGTGGGGGTCTGGGAAGAACTGGACACCACTGGTTTCCAGTTGAGCCCTGGAGCTTAAACCATCTCTTACTCCATCCCTGAACTCAGCATAATCCTCTTCAGACCCTTACTTTTCATTTTCATTTCCAGGACTTTACAGCTTCTGGTATACTCAGCAAGAATTTGACAAAATGGCTTTTTTTCCATTAACATACTGGCATAAGGAGGGTACAATCATCTCCTCTACAATCTACCTCCAGTAGAACAATCAGAGGTAGGTTCTGGCACACACAGAGGCTGTTCTGGCACCCATAGCACCAAGCTTTCATACCCCCAACCTCACAGCATCCTCCCTTTTGAATTCTTCCCCAGTTTCCTTCCAACATCACCATATGCATGTGCACACTTGCTCCTGAAATTAGGAAAGCTTAAGTATCTTTGTCACATTTCTCTTCTTGTCCTGTCTTTATCACAGGGCATATTGGGTCAGCAGGTACCTTTACATGAAGTTTTCAGGTGAAATAATTTTCCTCTCAATATGAGGGTATTAGAATTTTCCAGATTTTGCCACATTTTTACTTAGGAGCCAGGATCCCAGGCCAAAATTCCTGACTCATATTCTTTTTCTTCTGAAAAAAGATTTCTCAGACCTTGACACCCTATGAAAACTTTGTGTTTACAGCTTGCCATTCTGAAGCGAGATGAAAATAATTTCACAATTTCAAAATTTCCAGCAAAATGGATATTCTGTTTTCAGCACAGTTCCTGTTTGAACCTGAGCTTCCCACTGCTGACAATAGATGTTCAGTCACATCACCCCCTCAAGTTATAATTCAGTCACAGTTTTTAAAGAGGAGTCTTTGTCTGAAGAGTGAAGTGATGGGAGATGTTGTGAGCATGTTGAAGAGGCATGTGCTCTAAAGTCAGAGGGTTGCTTGCTGCAAGCTCTGAGGAAAAAATTGGCCTGTCTCACACTAACAAGCCAACTGTTGCTTAATGTATACCATAAAAACACATCGGTAAGTCTAAACTTTTTACAAATTGAACTTTTAGATAAACTATGATTTAAATCTTTACCAAACACATCATTTCATCGCACAAAAAACAATAATATTGCAGACAGAAACTTCATGACTTCCTGCAGGAAGGCAGCAGCTGAGAGCAAATGATTTAAAAGAAAGATCGCCTTTTTACTTGAGTGTTTCTAGAGATAAAAAGGTACAAGAAACAGAGAAAAATATATGTGATGGGCATTCTATATCTTCTTCCTGTTGAAGTCGATGGTGAAGATTTTCATGAATTTTCATAGCATGTGTACTCAGGTTCCCTAGGAAAAGAATCTCTAACCATAGGCTTTAATGCCATTTCAACATTTCATGCATCATTATATTTTCAGACCTTTAGTCTATATGCAAGATCTGGAAACATCGCTTTCTATTAGCACAGTTCCAGTTTTACTGAAAGAATTACCTTTCTGAACATAATTTGCTTTTGCTAGCAAACAAAACAAGATGAAATAAAAAAAACCTCATTGACCACAGCTTTGAAAGGAATGGTAATCTATTTTTTTCTGCACAAGAATGCCAGTACAATACTTCAGTGTTTTCTTTATACTTCAGGCAAAAATCTCCCCAAAACTTTCCCTGAAATTTTTGAAAACAAGTGATTTATTTTTCAAAATCCATTGGTGTATAATGCTTGCTAATTCCAAGAAAGCAGCACAAAATAGCAGCATCCTGATGGTGATACTAATTGTATGACGATAATAACTACATCCCAGGGTTAAAGAAACTCCAGTCCAAAGGACGCAAAGAATAGAAGTTCTTAGTAAGCCCTTAAGATCATAATTAAAAATCCTGTTTTAAAATCTGAGTATACCAAGCCTTCTCTTTAGTTTTTAATTTTTTTTTTTTGCCTCCTTGCTTTCTTCTACAGACTAAGATGAATTCCTTTACAGACTTCAAACCTAAATCTTGAGAGATGCTGAATTCCTACCATTAATTGCACTCACTGAGAGCTTTGGACACCTGAAGTCACCCATGAACTGTCTGTTACAGAAGAAAAACTGATACGGATAAATTGAATAAACAAATTGAATAAAAAGCTAACTTTGAGATTTCTCATGGATCCTGAAGAAGAAGTCTGTGATAGATCAACACACCATTCTAAGAAGACACATATAACCCTTAAGAAGTGGAGGATGCTGACTCCTTCTTTAGGTGGAGTCACCACTACATTCCAGAAGACGGACTGTGCTTTTTCTACACAGATGTCCTTGGCAACACATCAAGGTACCCTTCTACAATGTATCCAAATCGATGTCCAGATATGAGAACAGAAAAAATAAATTAGGTTTTGTTTCTTATGCAGAGAAGCAGCTACAGCTAAAAAAGTCATTAATCCAAAATTAAATGCAACTGAGCAAATAAAATACCTATTCTTTCTTCTTCCAAGGAAAGAATGCCTCCTATAATAACCTGTGTCTCTGAGATAAATGAATGCATTGAAGCCCTGAACTACTCTTTGATGGACTACAAATGGACACAATGCAGGACAATATTTGAACAGTAATGATTTGTCCTTTTTTCTTCAAGTGTAAGCTGATTGCAAAGGCTTCAGGACCGTAGATTAAATAGCTAAAGGGGTCATGAATCTTAATAGCTTCTAAATCAGAGAGATCTGCAACTTACATGCTCTGACTGGAATGTGTATGGAATGTATAAATATTAATAGGTCTGGCAAGGACTCAGCAGACGAGCTGTCTAAAATTTCACAGTGGGAGGACGGGAGATTGAGTCTGCTGTGTACAGATCAGCTGAGAAGCTCCTACCTGAAAATGAACTGTCAGCATGTGTGTAAATACCGTTTTCCTGAAGTGATATTTAATATTCTGGGCTGCCCCGGTGCACAGGCACAGTTTGCATCGGTGTTTAATGCCACAAGGTTATTTAATGTGATGAACATGCACGCTAGGCCAAGTGCCAGTGCTGGGGAAAGGAAGAATATTGCGTACCACATGTCTCAAGGTTGCTCTGATGATTATTTTGCTAGGAAAACTTGCTTGTAGGAACCACCATGAAGTTCATCGCTGTGACTGCATTAGAACAGAAAAACATTAATTTAAGATACAGCTCAAAAAAGTTAGGATTTCAAAAGTAAATGGCAGAAGTAAAAATGTTCATCCGCCTTTCAATTTGGCTGGTCTTATGCATGCACTTATGGACAATAATTACAATGATGTATTCATGTCTTAATTCTCCTGACACAAATGGAAACTGGGCCTTCCTTGCATAAAGCAAAATATTTCTTTGAGATTCTTCTGCTTCCATACAACACAGATTTCATCTTTGTGACTAAAATTACTTTATTTCTACTGAAATGATAGTTATTTTCTGCTTCATTGCTGTACATTGCTATGTACAAGTCTGCGTGAAAGTCACAAAAGTTTTACATGAGAATGAGTGCAGGTTCCATAAAACATGGAGCAGGGATATGATTCTGAACAACTCTAGGATCAATAAGATAAGTTATTTTATTTTTTTTTTCAATTTTTCATGTTTCTTACTTTGAAGTGTGTGGAATATATTGAGTCTCAAGTGCTTCCCAGCTGTTACTAGAACACAAGAAACTTAAGCCAAGACCACTGCAAACACAAGGGATTCCCTTAATTTCTCAGTTCTTGCTCCCATTTATCCCCTTCCCTTACCTCTTTTATTTCAAAGACCCCCTCAAACTGCCTCATACTACTGACTGTATCATTACTGTCATCTGCAATGGTAAGAGCTGCTCTCACAGCCTTCCTCCTGCTATCCATAACCACCTGCTCCCAGTTTCCAGGTGGTCTGACAGCATCGGTCCTTGTCCCCTCCATGTGCCTCGTGTACCTCCCACATTCTTCTCTTTCCCAGTGATTCTCATGAGCCTATGCCCCGTATGGAGTAAGGACACAATATTCCCACCACTCCTGTGAAATCAAAGTCTTGTATAAAAAACATTGGCTATAACAAGTGGAGGATACGAATTCAACGAATTAAATGACAACAATTAGTTTTTCTTGGGCCTTTTCCCCATTAGCAAACAAACCAGGAAAAGCTGATGTTCCAAAAAGTTGTAATTTTGGCAAAACAGCTTCTTCTGGCTAAAAAACTCCATAATGAGTTTCTGTCTGCCTAGTTTTAACCATATTTTTCTATCAGCTTTCCTTTCTGTCAACAACCTTACAACTAAAAGGAGGGAATCCTTCTATTTACTCCATTCCCAGTAGGACAGAGTAGTAAACAGGGGTTATCCATGCCCCAAAGAATAACACTGGCATAACATGGACAAATAACATTGTGCCTCACCAAATGCAGTTTACAGCACTTTATCTCCAATAAAATGCTTTGCATCAGGGCACTTTTGATTTTTCAAGCAGTTTGTAGCGCCATTAAAATAAAAGACTAGCACTCATCATTCAGTAATCTGAAGGTACTCATATCAACTCTCTAGACAAGTGCTACCTCCTAAATACCTCATGAAGCATTTTTTTTCTGTTTGATTAAGCATAATAAAACAAACCTCTGTGAGGATTTCCTTTTTAAAAGGGAAGAGATGGCATTTGCATTTTAAAATTTATGAAATGAAAATAGGATACATTCTGGATAAACAAGCAAACACCTGAACTGTTAGTCGTCTCCCTGATTCTTTTCTCAGGAGATGGGGAAAAAAAAAATTGACTTTTTTCAGTAAGTTCACATGCCATCAGATGTTACTTTGTGTTGAGAAAACTTTTCATAAAATGCCATCATTCTTTTAAATGGGCAGATGATCCTGGGAGGTAACATTGGAACAGCTTTATGCTCAAACATGAGAATTGGAGTAGCCATTATTTGCACTATGTGTTGACACGGCTGTGTTACAGCACATAGTTCTCAAGGGAAGGAAGCTCCTACGGCATCTGCTATTCTCCTTGCTATTGCTCCTTGATTCTTCACTCTTCTCTTTTGTCATCACCTTTTCACATTTATTTCTTATTACCTCCGGCTCTCCAAACCTCCACCTTACTCCTTTCTGTTTCCTGGATGCTTTTCAATTCATACTCCATTCCGGTGTGGGGTTTTTTTTTATGCCATCAATTTCTTGTCTGTGTTTGCACGTAGAGAACAAAAGTGGCACCTACTTTCACTGTTGCCAAATTGCCTCTGTCCAACTAGGAATAATGGCATTTCCATTGTGGTCAGTCTCTCTGAGGTTACAAATAGGTAAAGGAAAAAGGGCAGCCTGTGATTTCAAACTTAATAATCAGAAATTCAGACAAAATAGTCAGAAACTATGGTGAGTTGCTGAATGAAGGCAGAAGTCCTTTAGACATGAAGAAGTCAAGGGTAAATTGCATCAGAAAAGTGCTAAATTCAAAAGTTTCCAAAAGAAATCGATTATCTTTCAAGCCATGGTAAGAACCTTTACAAAGACAGCAAACAGGGAGGCTCCACTAATGAAAAAATAAACAAGAATCTCACAGAGAGTCATGTAAGTGCTGTGAAAGACTTCTTATTCTCAATGTACAAAATATGAGATGAGGTACACTTTTACTTCTAAAAATTTTTTATTACCCAGATCTTGTTTTGCAAATACTTTTGCTTTCTTTATCTCTTGTTTTTGAAGTCCTTCATTTAATTCCTGAGAAGTATTAGCATTACATGCTATTTTTCCCAGCTATTGAGAAACAAGATCTGTCAAGGGACAACTGAATGCATTTTAAACTAACTCAGAAAGCTATATGCAAATGTCACTATGCCTAGGGTTGTTTGTTATTGGGGTTTTTTTTGTGGTTTTCAGTTTTTCTTTAAAGGTGTAAAAATTCATACTTAAATTGAAATTTAAAAAAAGACTTTATTAAACACTGCAGTTGGTGTTTATTTGTGTAGATAATTATTTTATTCTTCTGCATGCATTCTTATAAGGTTTTTTTAAAACATCTTCTTACATTAACATGTCAAGCACTTTTCCCTCAAAAGATTTTAATTTTCAAATTGAATAAATTTAATAAATCAAGTATGCATGGATCACCTGGCAAAATAAAATTCAAAGAATGGTCAAATCCATTAAGAAAGATCACAATTTTGTTTCCATTTTAAAATATTTTTCTTCAGTGTCTGTGAAGATAAATTGAGTCAATCACTGTGATTAAAAGGCATAGGTTATTGTGACAAAGTCCTCACAGTAGAATATACACAAAAATAAATGAATAAACAATGTCATAAATATTTAAATTATTCTAATTTCCATTGTTTGAACAAATATTTTTTTTTCTTTTGGCGTTTTGGTTTTGGGGTTTTTTTGAGACTTCTCTTTTAGCATGTGAGAGTTCCACTTAACTAGTTTTTCCTAAGCTTTCAATAATTTCCTCAAGGTAATTGTGGGTAATTTGTTAGTACTGGCCCAAAGCTTTCCATTATCCTTTTGCAGCATAGAAAAGGAAGGGATCACAGTCTCCAGTGATGTGGCCAGTGATCTCCATGGTGGGTGTTCTCATGACTAATTTTGGGGGGTTTTGACTAGTGGTTGTTCAGTCCATATACTGTTCTCTGTTTCAGAGAAAAGAAAGCTCATGGGAAACAGGCATTATCTTCTGCTTGGCAGACTTTATACATTCCTGCAGGCTCAAATTTCTTATATCTTTATAATAGGAGTAAATAAGTAGGAAGTAGAGACACACTGATTATCCCTCAATGCCAGGTAGATTTGGTACCTAAGGACTGACAATATCATTCAACTCCTCACCACCAAATCCCTTTAAATCTGTTCAAATAAGTATACATCCTCTGTTTTTGTCTTGCCAATCGTAGATCTCACGAGATCAGTTCAACACCATAAATCCATTTTATATGGGGAAACTTGGTTTTGGAAAACCAGATTTTGAAATAACAGATTAGCAGCAGGATAGAGTTATCAATGTGCTGAACTGAGGCAGGTGACAGCCAAAACATTCTTAACTCTCAACTGTTCAGGTTCAAAACCCATTTTGTATTTCAGTTTTGAAGTGCATGTTAAGAAATTTGTGAATTTGACTACACCTGCATATACATGGGACAGAGCGATGGAAATCTTATGCTGACAGTAACTTTGGTGTTATGACTTCTATGTCAGTCTAACAGAGAGGTTAATGAAGTTTTCATGATTCGGGTTTGCATGCAACAAGAAAGGCACTAAAATTTCAAATATAATTGATTGTGAACTTAGATCTCCAGTTCAGATTCATGCCCAGTCTAAATGATGTATAAATCTAACGCATTTCTTCCTCTCCAAACAATCACCTTTTCAACCCTTCTCTAATTAAAATGAAGAGTACCAGTTGAGTACCATTTAAATTTCACCAATATTTATTTGTACTAGACACAATTTCACAGAAGGGCTGCCAATGGCTGGAAATGGATTTGATTTTTAAGTTCTGGAATTGGTTCTACATCAAAGCATTCTGTTTGTAACAGCATGTCTGTTTTCAATGTCTATACAGATTAGTTTATTTCTACTAATTATTGATTGGATATCAATATCAGGCTTAAGAAGAAGCACACCTATGGAACCATCCTGTCAATAAGGAGAAAAGATATCTTGTTAAAAGCGTCCCACCCTTAGAAGACTCAATAATTGAGACTGAAAACTGAAGTAAAATGCAAGTCTAATAGATAATCCAAGTCACAATGGAGAGGTAGGATTTTCTTTTGGTCAGGTGAATGGGTAATAATTAAATGAAACTTACTGTGTTGTAACAAAGAGGGGGTTTGTGTTGTAGCAAGGAAGAGAGCTTCAGAATTAAAGATCCAGTTTTCCATTCGATCACACAGCTCCTCTGCACACATATACTTAGCTAATCCCCAGGTTCTGAATGCACCTTTTCCCCAACTACCAGAAATCATTAGCCAGATAAAAATCTTTGCCACCCTCATTTTATTACCTGCAATGACATTTGTTTAAATATAAAATGATGGAATGCAATAGTCAAGCGAAAAGCTAGGCTCGAACTAGCCCAAAGGAAACAGCTGAATTTAATTAGAAATCCTTCTATATATAAAGTGGATCTAGGTGCTGGATAAATTTTCTTTAGAAAATACAATGTCATATCAGTACTAAGGAAGAAAGAGAGGTATAGAAGCTTATAATCTATATCCTATTGAGTAACTCATGATGCTGCTGAACTAGAAGCAACAGGAGTATTCGAGCCACTTCACACTAACAATAGTCTGAGTCAAAATAATAGAGCCAGTAGACATTTCTGATACATACTTTAAAAAGGAAAAAGATGATCAATTGCTTCAGTTATCTTGCTTATAACAACAACTATAGAGAGGCATTACTGTTCTTAAGAACAAACACAAAGCCTATAAATCTGTTCCTCGCCCTCACAGTTGTCCTCACTACTAGATGCACATGAACTGGAGATGGATGTTAATAATTAAAAGTGAGTGCACACAATGCTGGCAAGCAGGCACAGGAATTGTACATCGGAGACATGTCTGTTCTGCACACCACAGTCATTGCTGTGTGCCCCAAAGTCATTGTGCATTTCCCCACTACATTTACTTAGAGTGTAATTCAATACAAGGAGATTAAGTGGCTATTTTTTTGTATAGGGTATTATTAAGTTAGGCACCAAGGAACTGACTGTATTTGTAATAAACACAAATATGTGGGAATAAGATTACTTCGCAGTAGTTGCTGGCAGTGCACAGAGTGTCCCAGGCACTGTACAGAGCTTGACTAAGCACTATTTCCTTTCCTGAAAAGAAAGAATAATAGCAAGAAAAAATGAATAAACATGAAGAATCACAGCTGTTTCTAGAAAGAAATCTGCCAAGTTTGTGCCAGGCTTGCATTTGTCAATGTTCAGCAGTTTCTGGACAAGCACCTGTTTATTAATGAAAGCATTTGCAAAACTTGTTCAATAAAAAGCATTTATAAGAAATGACAACCGATGGGAAGATTCAAACTGACTTTGTTTTAATATCCATTTTTCACAGAGCTCATTGTGGAAGGGCCAAAGCTTTTTAGATAATAAAGGAAAGTTTTTTAAAAAAGCTTTCACCAAAAGTGCTAGTTTTCAGCCAGTTTCCTTCTTTTGCTTAGAGTTGCCAGATACAGAAACACTGTAACCTAGGTGACCATATCAGCCATCAAAGTGAAAAACTTCTATACTATCTGTAGACTAAAATTTACACTGCTAGGTAATACTAGAAATCATGATCGTTTACCTCTCTTGACTTCTGTATCTAAAAGAGTAATGATGTGAATTGTTCTCCAGTGGCAGAACTGAATTCGTAGAGTGGGAGGAAGCACTACAGGGATGCTAAAGTTCATTCTGAATTTACAATGACTTATATGGTGAAACTTGGGGCAACAGGTGAGTTCATGAGTCTGTGCAAATAGCCTGCAAACGTGAGCATAGTGTGTGTAATGGAGTATGGTATGGAGACCCCTGGACTAAATCAGACAAGGTGGGGTAGGAACCAGAAGCTGTACCCTGATGCAATGATGAGACCAAATAATCTCTGCTGAGCTCTGTGTTCAAATAGCATCTCATGAGTACAGCAATACGTACTGATCTGGGCATCAAACTGTCTGCAGTGGTTGTACTCTAAGCAGTCCTTTTTGGGACTGCTACCTCAGGGGTCTTTCACGGGGCGCTGTGTTTTCTTTGTGATTGCCGGAGATTATCACTCTTTGTCATATTTTCCTGGTACTTAGGTTTTCATCCTTTAACTATTGGGCAAGCCTCTGAATGTATAACTTTTTTTTGCTTCCTTGCTGGGAGAGAAGAAGTTGTTAATTACCTACATTTCTTCCTAAATCCTAATACTTAGGCGATCACGTTTCCCTCCCAACTTCCCTCCTCACAATTTCAGCACATCTTATTTTAGAAAGAGTTCGGAGTTCTTCATAAAATGTATAATCTCATTGCTTTTTGAAAAAGCTTCTGGATCATGTAAGAAGTTTTGCACCATGTGTGTGACCATGTAACAGTTCACGGATTGCATAAGGTTACTTTAAGGGTAATTGCTAACTGTAATGGTAGCAATATATACACCACACCAACTTTTATCCAATCCTTGATTATGTATAAAATAGTCAACATTTTTTCTAAGCAATCAGTCATTTAACTCTTCTTGCAGCAGACCTGCAGTCTGTGCTTTGGTGATGTCTTTTCCACACAACCCAAGTCTGAATCATTCTTAACCAAACTCCACCTGTAACCGAGTAATCACATGGAGACTGGTACTTCTCCATAGGAAAAAAAAAATAAATCATTTGATCAAAGACTAACAATTCTCTGGTTCACAAAATCAATGTTTTCCAATGGTTTTCCACAAATAGATCATCTTTAAAGCTTAAATTGCACTGAAATTAAAGGCAGAAAGTTCCCAGGTGAGTCCAGTACACCCATACTTTATTTTTTTCTAGATATTCTGGTTTAGAGTTCATACAGGTTCACATTTAAAGAAATGAAATATTACCCTGAAACGCCACTGTGAAAATGTTTCTCCTGTGAGAAGGGTATTTTGTGACAAGATTTATGCTTGCAAATTAGAACGGCATTAGAGGATAAGCTTTTGGAGCTTTTGGAGGACATAGACCTTTTGGGTACAGTGAGTCTGTGTGGGGCAGATTAACACAGGTAACACTGTACTTGCTCAAAGCTTCAACTACAAGTCAAGAAGGCTGACAGAAACTGTTTTAGGAATATTCTGATTCTATGACTGAGTTGTGAGCTCCTCTAGTAGTTTATAGACAAGTGTATAGCTTGGACTGCGGTTTGTAGCAAGGAATTTTCACTGAAATTCAAATAACTAAAACTGAAAATGTATTTCTTTATACCAATATGCTTAGATATGTGAAGGAAGGAGTGGCTTGGTGCGCACTTTTGGTGAATGTGATGTTATAAAGGAATATAGTAAGTTGTCGTCAGTAAATAAATAAAAATCCTTTTTAGAGTCTCTTGGTAAATAATATGTTGAAAATCATGTTAATCATAAACAATCCAGCTTTGAAATAATAAGTATTTTCTCAATGAATCATATTTTGGCCTTCACTGCACTCCACAAAGCATATAAATACCATTTGAATCGGGCAGAAGAATTTTAAAAATGGGGGACTAGACCCTTGGACTTGGCTGATTGAAATGGACACAGCTCCATTAGAGGCAAAGGAGCTATGCTAATTCGTGAAAGCTGAGAATTTGGAGCATTATCTTTGAGTAAAGAGCTAATATTGTGGCAAGATGATCAAACAATATGAGATGGAGATTTGATTTGGAGCAGAGAGGTCCTGGATAAAATTCAGAAGTTACGTATTAAGTGCTTTAAGTTAGATCTCCTTTGACTGTGTAGCAGCAAGTGATTGACATTAAAGTGACTTTGTGCTTTTCAAGGAGCTACAAGAAAGACCAAGATGATAGCTTCTCTTTCCCTTTCCTTTGAATTTCAATGGAGTGATTTTTCTTTCTCCAGAGGAGAGAGTGAACTGTTGTACTAACTGCATTAATTAAATTACCATTGACTCGGTGTTAATGGAAGAGCATACAGATTGCAAGAGGTAGTGCTAAGAGGGAATGATAGCTCTCCTTAGCTTCCTCCAGCAAATCAGCTTGTCCAGTACAAACCAAAACTACACCAGGTCACACTAACAGCATATTATTCCCACTCTGCCCACGCGTACACGACTACAGAAAGTACAGCAGAGGTACACTAGAGAGGTACGCTGTCGTAGACCCTCTGACACAGCAAAAAGAGATCTAGAACATCAGTGCAAGCTTTTCTGTTTCTCCAGATTCCTGATACCCAGTGTCTTTCATGTCACATTGTTAACATCAGCCTCTGCACAACCAGCCTGTTTGCAGATGTTCGCTCCGTTCTTTTAAGGATTTTTTTTCTACATTCTTCCACCTAGGCCTGATTTTCTTGGAGGGAGGATAGGAGACCTAAAACAGGAGCTATAGCTCCTACTCCCTATAGGCCTAAGCCCGTATAATACTTGCTCCCCACAACTCAAGAGTGGAGTGCCTGTATCTTGTCTTCCCTTACATCTACATATGGTTCTTTCACATAGAAAGAAAATTTTCGTTAGACAAAAACTTTTCTTCCAGTGAGTAAGCAGCCGCTGTCCCCTGTATCTTTTCCAGGTGTCTTGATTTTGGCTAATCTGCTTTCGTGAGACAAAAACGATTTTAAGTTAAACCTAGTTGAGAGAATCAAACATTGCATAAATATACAGAACTGGCATGGGTTGGTTTATAGCCTATGATTTCTCTTTGTTTTTCATGTCAAATGTAGCACTCTTTGGAGGGACGATGACAGGAGGACATTGCCTGGGTATGAGCGCAAGGGCCAGCATATTTATTTATTGATATACAGGTGAAAACATTGAACTATCCTGATTCCATAGTCATACACTTCAAGGACTAAATGACTTTCATAGAAGTTCATAAGTGTTATATCTGATTGTGAATATCTGCATCTCAGTAGATGTGTGACATGGGACTTTACTTTTTAATAAAATATGACTCACTACTGTTAGGAAATTGTCGGCTTTTATTGAAATATTTTCAGCTTGCTCACATTTTTTTTAAGTGTGAGAGATTATATGGGGTCCTAGGAAGCACTGACAGGGCAGAGCTGGCTAGGCTGCTTCCCTTTTACAGAACTGTAAATTTTTTTCAACTGGCAGTTCTGCAGGAAAAAGTTTATGAGCATAAGAAAAATGTCTTTTCACATTAATACTTAAACTTACGGTCATGTTTAGAGACCTGAATACCAACTACCATGATTGATAGTGTTAATATCATTAACAGTATAAAGGATATGAGTGACTTGGTTTCATATGCATTCCTTTACTTGCCTTTTTCTTCTCCTCCAGCCAGGGACCCCCCTGTTTTATCATGCTAACTGCCTGTATTCAAGAGCTGGATGCACACCACTCCTCAGCACTGCTCCCCTCTTTCTAGGCATACCAAGAAAGGAACCACAAGCTACTCCAGAAGGTTTCCAGTCCATGCAATGAAAGGTCAAGACCGATGGATACACCAAGAAAAGTGATGTAAGAGATACGCCTGTTACACACATGAACAGACGTGTTATAATTCTTGTGTCAGACTGACTGTAACACCCTCTGCAGATCTGTAACTGTTGTCTGTTATCTCCTGTCTCCTGAAGCCAGAGCTGGACCACAGACACTCTGAGGAGTAACTCGCCACCAGTTCAAGAGAAGTCTAGGGGGAAGGTCTGAAAAAGAAGGAGGGAGGGATGGACTGTTCTTTAAACTAACTAAAACTAAAATAATATCAGTATGTCAGTGAAACATATTCTTTAAACTAGGTTGTTCATAAAAGTATTTATTTTACATCCGTTTTTCCAAGCATATTAAATGTTAAGTGCAAGTTTCTGCCTAAGGATTTGTTCCTTAAAAATGGTATACTAGTTATACACAGGCAACAGTGATATATTGTTTCTTTCTTGATCAAGGACCCAAATAATAAAATGCACTTTGAGTGTATGCATTTTTAAACTTACTTTTTGAATAGTGTCTGTTTTAAAAGATTGATTACAACTATTTTATGCTAAGGAGGACTAAAAATTCTGCATCTTGTTTAACATGCAAATAAAACATCTAGAGATTTAATTTATGACAGAATAAAATTAAAAGCCATTTAAAAAAAGAAAATAGCCCTGATAGTCCTGTGATCTCATGTAAAATTTCTTACTCTCAGTATACAAGATTACAAGATTTAGTGGAGATGATCTAATGGCTTAGTGGTAGTGAGAAGAGAAGACAGCCTATGCCTGTATTGAGGATTAAATCACCTCTGATTAAGCCATCTCTGTAGCAGACCATGAAGGATGTGACTCACTTGTCTTCAGCTTCAGCCATTTGAAAGCTAGGAAACTTTCCTAAGCAAGTCATCTAGGCTCCCCATCAACTATGTCAAGACATAAGCATTTGCAATTCAGCCTATTCCAAGATAAGTGTTTTTCAGAGGTGTAACGAAACATTCTCCCAACATGCACTTTCTCTTTCCATTGTCTGTGGAGAAAATGGAGACTAGCACTCAGCTAGAAAACCTTGTGTGGAGACTGGAGGTCATATAGGAAGATAAAATAAGAGATGACTTAAACACATGACAGTACACTTGGAAATTATGTATGCAGAAGGAATAATTGGGGTAACCCATTTTAAATTAGTAATTAAAAAACCAGAAAGACAACACTGAGACCAGAAAATTCCACTGGTTCCTTCATGACCTTAATGTATTTCTCCTCCTCAACAGGCGAGTTGCAACAGCTTAGCATCCCCAATACTTCACTGATCTATTTGCTCAATGCCATAGTAAGAAGTGGAAGACAACTGTTGAATCAAAGCTATTTTTTGCTGCTCCTAGGAAACTGGAATTTTATTCAAAGTTATACTCAAAAGCTGGCTAATCTTAACGGCTCTGTTTAAAGAACAATTATTGTGGAAGAATAAAGTCCTCTGCAGATGAATCTAAGATCCGACTGTTTATGGAGGATATCTACTGTTAATATCACTTGAATAAGGAAACACTCTCCTCTCTGCATAACAACTGAAAAAGAATCAGAGTTCAATATAGATATATGGACTTGTATATCTTTCTTAAATCCACTACCACTTACAACATAGAAAAAAAAAAGATTCAGAAAAATACATATTTAACAATTTGTTCATTGTAGTAAAATTGCAGTTTAAAATTTCCTTCACCAGCAGAGATATTTTGACAGGATATCCTATTTGATTATCTTTGAGATAATTTAAAGACAATAATTCCTTTCCCCTTTAGGGAAGAAAACAAAGAGAGTTGAGAAAGAAAGCAAGATAAATGCAAAAAAAAAAAAAAAAAAGAGAAAAAAAAAAACACAAANATGCATTGGTGCCAAATTTTACGTAGTTTTTCATTGCTGTAGGAATACACAGAGATGCAATTTTTTCAGCCACTCTCCTATCTGGCAAAGTAGTGCCTCAGTTTCTGCTGTTTGAAGGTTTTAAGATGGCTGTGTCCATAAGCTTATGTTGTTAAAACTAGAATCAGTACTGTTGAAACAAAAGGGTACCACTTCCAGAGAAGGGGAAAAGAGACCTAAGAGAAAGATGTGAGGTGGTGGGGGGAAAAGGATGAAGGGAGAACATGGGGATTCTTCTCTCAGTTCCCCTTTGCTTTTTGCAAAGCCAGGAGTGCAGTGTGTTGCTAAGCAGACCTGCTTTGTTCCGGACAACTTTTTCAAAGGAACCGAAGAGAAAGTAACGCATTATTTAATTCACCAATTAACTACAATTTCCAGCATCCTGATTTTGGTCTATTACTTTCCTTCTCCATTCTCCTTCTGTTTATCCAACATATTTCCAAACCTCTAGATGTTGTTAATGCAATTTTTTGTTTGTGCTAATTCAGTCCTCTCACTTTTGTACTTTTTCTAATAATGATTAAAAAAAACCCCCACAAACAATGCTACCGCACTCTGAGTAGAGTTTTTCTACTTTGGTTAATGGAGATAAAATAGGAGATAAACAAGTGATAGTTACTGGCAGAACAGTACATAATGCCTCCAAATGGACTCTTGTCTGCAAAGCACCTGTGTGAAACATTCAGAAATGGATTACAAATCACCCAGTGATCTTCTCATTTCGTGTTTATAACATGTCTGGCCAGATTTCCTCAGCTGAGTGACAGATTCTGCCTGTTGGCTCTGAAAACACCAGATCAAAACTTAGTTGAGCTTTTTCTGAACTCAACAAGCTGTACTTTTATTTTCCCCATCCACCCTCTGTCACTCTTCCTAACCCAAATAACATCATGGGAAGAAGCCCTAAGACCAGCAGCATTTGCTAGAAGCACCATTTCTCCTTGACACATAACTACTTTCACAGCTACTATCATCATTATTAGTTTAATTATTTAATTTGAATAATAGTTAATAATAATTTATTTAAAGTCTAAATAAGTATTATTAAGAGAGAAATGTTACCCTGACCCATAATTTACCCCTCTAAACAGTACTTTTATCAGAAATGCTAGGATCTTTGGTGCTAATAAAATGAAATACACACAGCTTAGATGCAGACAGACCACAATGAACCCTTCTGCTTCCACTCTTTCACCCTATATAAGCACGTACGGATGTTCCCCTATGGCTGTCCAGAATTGTTCTTCGCCACTCAGGACTTGTCTCCTGAACAAGGGATTTTTTCAGCTCGTTTTAGGATCTTAATTGGGCAGGCAGGTACAGTGGAACCCCTCTTTACTGCATGCTAAAATGTATCCATATTTTCCCTACTGCTGTCTAGAACTTGCTGAGTGGGATTTTCTTCCTAAGCCTCTGTAGGTTCTCCATGAAGTATTTCCTTTTTATTATTCTCTCTGGGGATTTTTCATCCCCAAGCCCTCTTCCTGGGAACAATTCAATCTTCAAACTACTCTTCCAACTATGTTTAGTGTTATACGATACAAGTTACCTTGTCAAATGCTCAGTGATTAAGAGTTAATGCTGTTGGATGGTTACATATGGGACGTCTTGCCAGGAAAGGCAGACAAAGAGAGAAATTTTCTGACCACAGTTTTTCCTGTAATATGTCCCTGTTTGATTATTGGGTGGCGTGCTCTTTGTTCCTGGATTTTGTTGATATTTATGTTCTTCTTGTCTGCAAAGGGCTAGCATTAGTGCAGTCAGAAATTAACCAACAGAATGATTTTCTATCTGAAAAGCTGACTTACTTGAATCATGGGTTTACTTACCACAGTTTCGATAGGTGATTTATTCAAAAGGAGGAAAAATATTTTAAAAGGGCTTTAATAAGAAGTGAACAACTTTTTCAGAATGCAACATAAGTCCAAAGTCACCTAATGCCATTCAGCTGGACTTAGGCTTGCAGAGTACCACATTCCCAAAGGTACCTAAAATGCCTCCAAAGGTGGCATGCAATGCCTAAAATCTTGTTTTTTGGCTTGCTGTATGTACAGGCAATTAATTTAGCTTTCAGAGGAGTTTTGAGATCTCTCTAAGATAATCTAGACACTGATATACATTAAATGGAGTCTTCTGTGAAGGATATTTTGACAAAAGTCTCAATGAGTAGAAAATCTTTCTCTTTTTGAGATTCCTGGAAAGTGGTCACAAACTTATTTTGCCTTTGAAGTTTTGAGGGGGAAAGAAGAATTAAGTGTTTTGTTGCCCAGAGTTAAAATGTGGAAATTCCACGGAGCGAGCTGCTTTATCATATCTAATACAAATTGTACAGAGGAAAGGTAACAAGCGAGGAATTAAATTGTTTTTCTATAACATGGAAACTCAAGAAGGGAGTCTAAGTATTTTCATGATTTTAATTTTACAGTTTCATGTTGGTGTAGGTCAAGAAAGAAGCACTTCATTCCTGAGCAAGAAAAGTGCTCTTACAAGGAAGAAATCCATAAAGAAATAAAAACAAAACTCTTTTAAAACAGTTGTTCCCCAAGAATAATCAAGTCTGAAAACAAATCTACAATATTGTGTTGCAAAAACAGGCGTTGGTTAATCTGGTATGATGCAGCATTACTGAATTATTCAAAATTGTGGAGAGGTTCAGATCTCACCTTGCAGCTGAGAGCTGTAAGCATTAAACTGGAGAGTCATGATTACTTTAGCCTGATCTCCTTCTGTCTCCAGAAGCATGGATTCTGCATCAGCAGGAGACATAGGCCATGACTTGTACGCATAAGAGTTTGTAACTTGACTGCTGTATCTGGGCTAGGGGGATCCCACCTCCAGAGCATGTCGATTAACCATGATGTGACCCATCACTATGAACCACCTTCTCAGAGGTAAGAGTGAACTTGTCCTCTCTACCCATAATGATGTTGCAGGTGCCCAGCTGCAGGAGAAGACATCAGGCTGTAGATCCCAGTTCCCCGGGATGTGTAACTTCAGCCCTCAGTGACATTGTTAAGGAAACCATAGAATTGCAGATGCAGCTTGTCCTTCCATTTTCCTTACAAACTGGCTTAGATCTCCTTCAGTAAGTATTGGGTTGCTGTGAATCTCACCCTTACTAAAAGCTTATCCTCAGTGTGGCTGAAACACTGGCCTCAAAATTCTGACTTTGACTTCTGGGTTGGGTATCCAGCTGATGCTTAGCATCACAGTGTCTAAATGTCACATTAGATCTGGACAACTGTGTTTATTATTTTAACACTTTTTGGGAATTGATTGGCATGTTTTGTTCTACAAGGTCTTTAGTCTAAATACAGGTCCAAATTTCCATGAAATGTTTTCTGTTCTTACATTTTTTCTGTATAATAAAACCTATTTAGTTGTTTTTATAGAAGTCCTTTGAAAGACTTGGGCTGTTTAATTTGTTACTTCACAAGTATTTAGTCCACAGTGTGCAGGAAACCAATATTGTAATACCTAAAAAGCCCACAAACTGTTCCACAAGTCTGTTTTGCAAATTGCACTGGCACAAAGTGTTTGAAAGGAAAGCAAATAATAGTTTTTAATTTAACTTTTCTGCAGAATATGGGTCCAAGTAGGAAATAGTTCTCTGAGAACACATTTATGATAGGGTGTGTCTTTCCCAAATTTAGTTTTGATTTGGAATTTCAAGGACTCTGAAGAAGTGGTGTCTCCCAGAATTCAGGAAGAGCTGCACAGTTGCCTGTGTAAGCACTGGTGTCCTGTATCTCTCCTGGGAAGACTCCCCTGCCTGATCTCCCCACCATCAAAACCCAGACAAATCACACAGCATTAAATTCTTGTGTAAAATTTACACACTGAAATGTGTAAATTCCACTTCTGCCACTGAATGGCAGCTCCCTAACGCAACCCAACCCAACACAACCCAACCCAGCCCAGCCCAACCAAACCTAACCTAACCTTCTGGTTCTTCTACAGCCTGAAGCTTTTGGCTTAAATAAGTAACTTGTTGAAGGGATGCTTAAACTGGAATAAAGACACGTTTCTGATAAAGCCAGAGACTTTGCATCGAAAAGGCTGAGGCTGGAGCACATACTGAATTCTGCTTGCAGTGCTGTGACTGAGGGACAAAACCACTTTAAGAAATAATTTCTTAAATGGCTGCAACTAGTGTCACTTGAACTCATTTGTCAACACTGTTAGAAAATTATTTAAATGAGCTTTATTGACAATTACCCTAACAGTTTCCTGGAAGGCCAAAACTGTTGTCAAGGAAGACAGGATTGAATTTAAGACTATGGGCATATGTGCTGTTTGGTAGGATGCTTCTTCAAGTATTATTCCCTTCCCTGCAAGACAGCAAAAACATAAACCCCAGGGCATGTAACAGTCTATAAACAATTACTAGAGTCCAAACCACAGATAATCTCCAGAATGCAAAATAAAGGAATATGCATAATTAAGAAAACTGAGAAAATGTTTAGAGGGAAAGACCAAATGCAATTGCTGGTTAGCTTTCCCATTACCTCTATGATGAATATGAAACTATGCTTAAGTAATATCCTTAATATTATTTAAACTGATACAGACTGGGATGTTTTAATTGGGTTCATAATGAAAAGGCTAACAGCCCTTTAACTACAGTCAGAACTTGCCAAGATATAATATTTTAGTGTAAACATAAGATTTCTTGCTATGCTTAGGGAGTAAATGGAATAGCTAGAAATTTCCAATCCCATTCAGGAACCATTAACTGTAACACCACTGCTAACTAGTATGAGAAAGAAAGCATTTCAATGGCTTCCTGGCAGCCTAAGAATTCTCTTCCTAAATTTGTGTCATTTAAGCTGGCAGAAACTATTGTAAAATTTTCAGAGAGGTTACTTTATTTCTGAAGCATGCTAAGAAAATTTTCAGAGAGTTTTGTAATGATTAGAGAGTTCTAGCTGCAATATAACAACACAGAATTCAAACATTAGTCTAGCATCAACCTGGGAAAATTCATAAGGCAGTCTAACGGCAAGTAACCAGTCCAAAAGGGCTTGCACAGACTACATAAAACCAGGCAGGGGTATATAAGCATATGGGTGCAAAGGTTCCCTTTGTGGAAGTTTACCACACTATTTCAGTGGAAAAGATGGTGAATTTTTAAAAGGTAGTGAATAAATAAGTCATGCCTTTTTAAAAAAGTTCGTTTGATTTTTGTTTGTTTTTAAAGCAAATCTTGCAATCTTATGAAATGGTCAGGTTTTCCTCAGTTATATGGTCTGGTATTTCTTAGATGACAGTAGAGACAATGTTTAGTGCATCTGAATACTCATAAACAAATAAATCTACATTTGCCAGAGCAAAGAAGAACTAGAAATTTCTAGTTTTAGACTCCTGCTTTCAGTAACAGGTAGCAACAGGGCTCTTTTTGTGATATTTTGAAATATCACTGTTTCTAGTTTGTATTACTATCCCTCTTTGCATGAATTTAGTTTTTTAACTACCTGTTTATTTTATGCAATCCTTATATTACTTCCTTCTGCCATCAGCTGTACCATTTCACTACCTTTCCATTCTCCCTTATGTCTTTTCCATTTTGCTCTCACTTCCATATGGCCTTACTCTGTTTTGTTCTTCTTTCCTCCTCCAAATGGCAATTTTTAAATGTCAGCTGTGGGAGTTTTTCAGCTTGGAAACTGGTTGCCCAGACAGGTTGTGGAAACCTGACTTTGAAGTTATTCAACACATCACCAGATATGGTCCTGCTCTGACTGTGAAGTTGGATCCAATTCTGTAATTGCCCTGTGTTGAGCAGGGGGGTTGGACCAAGCGGTCTCCAGATTTTCCCTCTGGTGAAGAAGGCTTCCTCAAGTTTGTGATGGATTCTGGTCAAGATTGAAGAGAGAACATCAGTGACAGCTCCTCTCCAGATGGTCTGTTGGTACAGACCTTTCACTGAAAGGGTTTAGTGAAGACACTAACATCATTCACAACCATGACCACATTTGGCTTGCTAGTTTATACTGAAAATTAATCCATAGGTACCGGTTCATTTTCATTCCTGTAGTGTCATTGGCTGTTTTGGAAGTGAATAGGCTTCAATATGTTTAAAATACACACTTTTTAATGGATACTATGGAGTGGGTTTAATTTCTTTATTTTTTTTCCAGTATAGTCTGCTTTAGTGTTCTGTAAGACATTTGCTCTTTTGTTTTGTTTAGAAAAGTTGGCTATGTTATACTGTTTACAGGATGTATTTAAAATTACACAAATTGAGTTTCATTTTATGATCCAGCATAAATATGAATTATGCAACTAGTGGCTCTCCTTAAAAATTCTAATTTAGCATTAGGAAGTTAGCTGTAAATTATAATTTACCATCTGCTCACCATATACCTACTACTTCTGGAAAAGACAAATTGAATTATTTGCCATACCTAATGCAGAAATAAACTCTCATTCAAAGCCCCAGTTACACTTATTAAGAAAGATTTGCTAACTCTTTAGAAAAGACTCAGGAGTAATTTTTAAGTATCAGTACAATATATACAGAAACACATTAAAAACTGTTCTGATTCTTTATGATATGAAATGAAATATCTTGTTTCTAAAGCAAAAAAAAAAAACCCTTACAAATGCTAAATTCTAATTCTAATTACTGAAGGGATGAAATTAGAAAAAAAAGCATAAATTTTACTGAAAAAAAGTGAAGACTAGTAAGTCAGCAGATAGAATCTAGATTAATTAATGAAAACTATCTTTTTTGAAAATTCTGTGTCTCAGAAAGCAGTGGGTGTAGCAAAGGACTAATAATGTTTTAACTCAAAATGTCCCTACTTTATAGCATGACAGTGAGCTACAGATGGCTCCTCGTGCAAATTCTTTAATTCATGTACATCAGTAGAAACTTCAGCAAAAGCCAGACTGTCTTAACACTGTCCAGTAAATCTCAGGGACCTCCACTCCTGTACACATTACTCACAGGTGACTAGATGCAAACAGAACTGAAACCAAGAAGCAGGAAGGGGGCAGAACTGAGTCCCATACAAGAGAAATTTGGAGCCCACAGCCTTCATTGAGCTACTACAACGTCCTGGAGCTTCTTCCCACTCAAGTTTGAAGTTCCACAGACCTCCATGAGGGCTTTAGAGCCTTGACTTGAGGCTGTCATCAGCTCCCCATATTGTTTGCTCTCAGAAATGCCCACATAATTGCATTTAATGTGGTATGGGTCGCTTACTTGGGTGAAACCCCAAACACATGCTACGGTGCACTCAAGCACACGACTATATGCAAAGGGATTCCACCCTGGCCAACCCAATCTTCCTAATCTGCACTTGACAAAGTTACATCAACAGTGTTAAACAAGCTGAATAACCAGTTTTTTTTCCTGCCAAGGTCCTGATTTTGCTAAGACAAGATGATATGCTGTGATGAGGCTGTCTGCATGACCATTTGAAAAAAAGACCTAGGTCTTAAAAGTCAGGGCTGTTCCCAGCCTCAGCCAGCTGATATACAACATGGACTTGGACTTGGGGTTCTGTCCCTGAGCTTACTGCAACAATTGAGCCCCTCAGCACCCACATACTATCGAAGTCTGGTGGGACACAGGAAAAGGGATTTGTCTGCCTAACACCCCGATGGGCCCACACCTCCAGGATTGGCTGCTGCTGGCAGTGCCAATCTTTTAAATCATAACTTTTTGTTTTGCAGACTCATTCAACATGTGGAAGAGCTGAATGAAATTTTCCTCATGGGAGTGTTCAACATGACATTTATTACCTCTTGGGAAAATGCCTTAATATTTAGCCCATTGGTTAATGGCAGGAGAAGGGACACCACTCCATGTTGTTGAAGACAATATGCTGCAGAGTTAGTTTCATTATTTGCTCTGCTTGCTAATTTTTAGACATGTTCCTGGCTTGTTACCCTGCCAATTACCTCATGGTCTTGCCCATTCCATCATGATGCTTGGGAATCCCAAAGAGGAAAGCTGTCTCCATCCTTTTCCTCTCCTGTGTTCAGCACAAAATAAGAAAGAGCTCCAGCTTCAAGCAGACTGCATTAGAAGTAAGCTGGCTAGAAGACAAGAGCTTGCAGGAACGGGAGTAGAAAGAAGTGGTACAGTGTGCACTGTGAAATTTGAAAATATTGCCAGCCTCTTGACTTTTTAGAGTTTCTCATTCCTTTATTCTCTTTCAATAGAACTTATTTTGAGAAATTCTTGCTTGGAATGACAGAGTGCAGAGGGAGGGGAAGAAAAGGAACAAGTTTAATGATAGCAGAAGGAGAGAACATGTCCCAGTAAAATCTATGAAAGGCTGTCAGACACTGACAACTTCATCACTAGAGCTGGCAGGGATTTTTCAAGCAGAAACCAATTTAATCAGGAAACGTCAATTTCTTGAACACGGAATTTTCTCCATGCATGTTTTCTTTTACACGAGTTCAATGGACCCTAGTTTGAACAGTCTTCTCGTAGGGCTCATGGCAACCTGAGGACATTGGGCTCCATAGCAAGGACGAGCAGCTGGTCCTGTCTCTGAGCAGCCAGTTTGTTGGGTCAGTCTTTCTGTTGGGACACCCAGGGTAAGCAGCAATACTTGAAACTCCTCAGTGGAGCTTATTTAGTTGTCCTCAGCTTTACTGCTTCACATCCCTGAAAGACAGTGTGAAGACTTGGAAAACTATTAAGCTTTTTCCAGTTCTGTACGTTTGTGTATAAAGATAAAAGTCACCAGGGCCCTTTCCTGTTAGGACAGTTTCTGGGGACTTCTGCCAAGTTTTACTACTCAAGGTTACACGTCATGACACCACATCAGTCAAACACTTCTGCATGTTTAATTTCTGGTCCCACTCCAATGAAACAAGAAGTTGACATGTATCATCCCATATCAGATTGAGTAAACTCTATGGTTTCCCTTCCATCTCTCTTCATTGTTTTGCAGGAGGTATTTTGCCTGCAATTCCACTGCATCTTATATACATACATGTGCCAGAGCATATGTGTGTGTTCGTGTATGTATATGCTACAGCTTGATCATCATACAAATAGATTTTCTCTTTGAAGACCAGCTGAGATTGAATTAATTTTCTGTGCTGTTCGAATATTCTTTTGCATACTGTGCCTTGCTATTAAAAACAAATTCCCTTTCTTGGGAGAACCGGCATACTTGAACCCTAGGAGATTTTAGCACTATCCATATTCGCTGGGGAGTGTTTTGTTTTCTGGAAATCCACAGCACTGAACACTTCAATGCAGGAATCAACCTTCGTTTTGTCGCGGCTAAAATATTTCTTTTACCACTAGGGGACAATGTTGCTCTTCGTTTAATAGACCAGTTCTAGCGGCAAGGGAGAAGCATTTTACGTTATTTTTAGCAAACTTAAGAGAAGTGTTAAAAATGGTTTCTTTAATACAAAAGAACACTTTTCCTCAGCATCCACAGTGCTTTCACAATGCATGCTCCCATTTGAAACAATCAAAATATTTCTATTTTAAAGAAGAACCAAACCCAGGGTTTATTGGTATGAAACTCACTTTAAATGTGAAATTGTATTAAATATCCACACCTATTTTGGCACAAGGAAACTAGTTTGCTTTATTTACCTGTTTTGTTGTTTTGGGGTTTTTTTAAGTGATTTTTTCTTTTCCTTTGGGACAGAAAGTTTTTTGGTTGAAGAGCTCATTAGTAAAGAAGAACTAAGATCAATTAATAGCACAATCAGATGTACACACACACTGCATGAACCGTTTCTCTCTGTGCCCTGCTCTGAGGCACTAATTTATTGCTGAAGCTCCAACATGCACAGAGTTACAGAAATGCATAGTTTCTGGTAAGTGAGAGGCAGGAGAATTTGAAAAGAATATGCAATGATTCTAAAAAAAAAAAAAAAAAAAACGAGAAACGCAGCAGGAATATAGAATGATTTTGCTTTTAATATTAGTCATTTTCCAAATATGTATAATTATCAAGGCAAGCAGCTTTACTGCAATAGAGAAAAATATTATGAAATCTCAGAAGATTATATACATCTAACTATGCATGAATTAAAAAGCAAATAAAAAACCCGAAGGAAAATAAATCCAATGTATTAACCCTCTTTTCTCTTCCACTGTCTTCAAGTATCCTTTTACTACTATGTTTTACATAAAAGTATCCACAGTTTTCAGCTAGCTCAACAGTGTTAAAGGAGAATACTTAGTGCAACTGAGTCACATATTAGCAATTTCACTCACAGCAAATGTTTTATATGTCATAATTACTGGCTGTTTCATTATTCCTTATGCCAATAATCCAAGCAGAATATTTTTATCACCATCACCTTTAAAAATTATAATTGTCAAATATTCACCTATTTTCCCAGATTATAGTGTTATGTACTAAGAGCATTTAGATCTGCAGCGCGTCATTCATAAGAAATACACAGATTAGTGTGGTTCTTATTTGAAACACACCTCAACAGCAGAATTGCCCTGCATTTTCTCTGTGTTTTCCCTCAGGAGTACTGAGCCTTTTAGCAGACAGTCTCCACTTAGCTGTAGTGGAGAGGACCTGCACAGGTCTCAGGGGATGCTCAGAACAGACAGATCCTCTGATGCAGATCTCCCATCTCTTTGTAAGCAGCCTGGATCTAAAAGCTATCAGAAAAGGGTAGAGCTGGCCAGAGTTCTTCAGACAAAATGATAGTCTTCAGAAAATATTAACTTAACCAAGTTAAAGCTAACTGAGAGGTTTCTGTTGGTTTTGATGATAAGTTTTTCTTAAACCAGGGTAAGATTTGGGTCAAAATCAGGCAATGAAACCCAGGATAACTCTCAACCCAACTGTTAGGTTGGGACACTGGAGACAGAAGTAGGAGGCCCTGAAATGAAACAGACACCACAGTGATTGAAGCCAGGCCATTACATAGTGTTTATTAGGACCTCATCTGTGTGTGTTTATCATCTCTTATCAAAGTCTTTGAGAGCACTTGCTTTTAGTTCTATTTAGTTATTTTAATGTGCAGAGGAAAACACATTATCCTAGTTATAAATGGGGACAATAGAGACAAGACGAAATAGTTTCTGAAACACACTTAGAAATTGTGTAACAGAGCTTGAAAACAATGCAGATCACCGAAATAACAACTTACATTCACATCCATGAATCCAAAAGAAAGCAAAACTCCATCTTTTTCAAAAAGAAGCCCGACGCTGATGAGACATTGGCAACTTACATTCAGTCACAGAGCCCGGTCCTCTGCCTGTACGGATCTGCTTGATGCCACCGCCAGTTGAATTCTGCTGATTTACACCGTCTTCCTGCAGCACTTTCTGAATCTGACCATAAGATTATTAACAGAATAATGAAATGGTGTGATATACCTACCCAATAATTCAAAATAACTTTTAATTTATGAGATTGAAGAGATTGGTGACAGTGCAATTGAGATGGCTGCCTCAAAATCCCCACAGCTCCCCAGTAACTGATTTTGCTTTCTACCTATAAAACGCTGCTTTCAAGGTCACCAACATATGGAGCTAGCCTTTACTTATGTTAACAATGACTACATTCTCTAGTTATAGAAAATATTTGATTTTACTCTTGAGGTATGTCTAAAACACCAGACGTTTAACAAACAAACAAACCAGAGGAGTTCTGCTCCTATTACTCTAAGTGCCATTTAGCAATGCTAATTCTAAGAGTGAATCACAGTTTTTGATTCTCTCTTGTTTAAAATAAAATGATTCTTGATGAGAAAAAGGTTAATTTGGAAGGAGAAAAAAAAATCCTCTTCTTAAACACAAATGCCAGAAGTGTAGTTGTAAACATGAAGGCAGGACACTGATCAAATAATTTGAGAAGGAATCATTTCAGCATCTGACCGACACAAACCAGAGCCTTTTAAAACAAGAAGCAGACCTGTGAGCAGTAACCCATGTTACTGGAAGCAACCGGTGATTCGGGACTCAGTCGTGGAAGATGTTTAACACTGTGATTTCAATCACACTATCTGGAAAGCTGTCATAGAGCACAGAAATCAAACGTGAGCAGGAGTTCTGGCAGGTGGAATTTGTGGTGCTACAAACTCAGTGAGAAACTAGGCAACCTTTTGTGTAGCTTTCAGGACAGAAAGAAGCTATTACATCCTTGTGGCCAGCGATAAGGAAGAATGTCAGTATGTGGGGGCACAGTTCAGTCTCATCTATTCAAGTCACACAAGATGCATTCAGATTAGTCTGAAATGCAAGACAAAGAAAATTAGCAAGAAACAAGATACAAAAGCAGAGTCAATTATATACAGGATATTAGAGTATGAACGATTCTGCCTTATTTGTGATATCTGCATATAAATGCAAAATTGTGCTGTGCCTCTTCAGACTCTAATATCAGTTGAAGTTACATCTATTTCTGCCTTTTGATTTTGTCATCTCTGTTTTGGCAGTTATGAAAATAACAGAGGGCGGGGTTGCCATTTTCAAAATTCATCATAATTTGACCTCTAGCAAGCTCTGCATATAAGCTACAGATGACAACTTAGCACCAGCTGATTCTGACTCCTGTGGAGGGGACATGAAAGAACAAGCACTAGTCGGCCATTGTAACTCATAAATTATCTTCTCGGTCAAGATTCTTTCTAGGTCTTTTCCTAAAAAAGGGCTGCATATTGTGGCCTGATAGTAAAAGAAGGACGTGCAGAGGCAAGTAAGCTGGTGGTTGCCAAATAAATTAACCAAGTATTAGCAAATTTGCATAAGCAGAGTTTAGTGCTGAAGTTTAGAAACAGTTTCTAAACAAAAACCATAATTTACATGAAAATGTGAATCCAAAAATATCTCTAACAAAGGTTTGCATGCTGAAAGCACAAAATTTAGACTTGCCCAGAGCCCAAATAATGATCTGAAAACTGTACTCTGCTGTTACCTAATCCTGGAGGTACTTAAATTTACCAGCTGGGTCCGTCATCTGTTTTAAAAAGCAGAAGACCCTTTAAACTGCTTCTGGAAGTGCCTGACACCACTTCAATTCTGAGCAGCTCAGGACTTCACTCTTACCTGATCCTGGTCAAAATAGGGACAAAAGAAATCTCCTCTAATTTTCAATGCCTTAAATGTACAGATATTTATGTCTGTGCAAACCAGTGAGAAGAATGCTCTAGAATAGCACAGATTTTATAATCTCTTCAGAACCAACAGAAAGAAATAGACATCTCTGCTGCAGGATTCGACTGATCTGTTTTCAATGTCTATATCAGAAGATAAATCACATCCTAGATGTGCCCAAGTGGCTGTCCACACTGTAGACATATAAAATAGATTAGATGAATCTTGCCAAATTAGTTTTTGCTGAAGTCCCCTAAGGATTTTGATCTGATAAATGACCTCTCAGTGTGTCTAATACACATCTAAAGAATCAAGGTCCCTTAAAAACATTTTTAGGTGGCTGCTTTTCACATATGCAGGGAACCAGAGGCCAGCCCAAAACCCACCTCAGCTCTGCATGGTTCAGCCACCTGTGGGTTTTTACAAGAAAGTCTAAATCTTCATGGTATAAGTAGAGATGACTGCTTGAAAGACTCTCGATTCCCATTTTTAAGGAAAGACTCAGTGCAAAACAGAATTTGAACTTAATTTGGGCAAAATGAGAAGAAGTCTGTAACTTGTGCTTGGGGTAATTTTCATGTTCTGGTACCTTTCATGTTTTCTGTCACGTGGCTGGGCCACTTCAGATTTATTCTGTTTTGGTTTTGGTTTTTTTTCTGCAAAGAATGTTTCTTTATTTCACATTAAAAAAAGCATTGCATAAAATGTGTAAAATTGCCATGGGAGTAGTTATCAGAGCCCAGGCTCTGGGTATGGGCCAATTTTTGCTCTCTTTCCAGTTTCAGGAAACTTGTGTTTCTTTCCTGAGCAGTGGTAGCCCTTTCAATAGGAGCGCAAAGCTGGGCACCAACTCTAAGTGCAGACAGTGCTGATTACACAAAGCTACCTGGAGACAGGAATTGCATTCCCCTCAGACTTGTATCATGTGCGTACGTCTTTTAATGCTTACGTCTTGACCTGATCTTGATCCTAGTTGATTCTTGTTTTTTTTTCTTTTCAAATAGATAGAACATACACGTAACACAGGAACATTTATTAAATCTCTGCACTGCCAAATGTAATTTTCCCTGCAGTGGCTGCAGAGCTCCATACACGTTCCGACACACGAGTCTCACTAAAGAAAAGACACCATTATTTCTCAGCAACAACACTGCAACAGATTTACCTTCCCACCCCAGCTTGTATATTGGTATTCCATTTTCTCTGCACTATTTCAACCAGCGCATCTACATCATCTTTTAAGTGCACATTCAAACCCAAAACTGTCTTATGGCTGTGAGGCTGGGGTAATCCTTGAGCCTACCAGGAGGCAAGATCCTCTTGAGAGCTGACCTGTAGGCGTCTGGGCTCTGATGCAATGGGCAGTCTGTATCTGCCACCCCATGTCCCACTTGCTCTTGTGCTCTTGTCACAAGGTGGACATCCGGCAGAGGTGGGACCCATCCTGCAAGTGCCCTGAAGCGGCATGCTGTAAGAACAGGTGAGATTTTTCGAAAGTCGATCTCAAGCTGCTACTACAATTGCATTGTATCCCCGGTGACCAGAAAGCAGCTTGGTTTCAGTCTGCTCCCCTGCCTGGCCATGTGAAGTGTAGCCCTCAGTAGAAAAAAGGAAAGAAAGGAAGCTTCCTCCTGTTCAAGCTCATACCACAACCCCCAGTAAGAGTTGAGCTCACACTTCCACCCTGAACTATATTTTCCAAGCTGTGGAGGTCTGGGTCCTCACTCAGGGGGCTCGTCCCCCTTCTCAGAGGGCTAACAAAATCAGACACAGTCATGGCAATAAAATCAGATACGTTAGGCCTCATGCTATTTACTCTTCCCTCAGTCCTCATCTCTTAAGCCCTTCCTTTTCTTCTCATTTAGGCCGTCTGGTTATATATTCCCTCTCTAAATGAAAATCTCACCCACACGCTTTCTAATGTCACCTGCAGCATTTTCCTCTTCTGAAATGGCCCAGCTTTTTTTTTCTACAAAAGCTAGTGTTTCCAGATGTCACAGAAGTCTTCCAAGGGAAAGGTTTGCAGCTGTATCAATTCCAGAAAGCCCAATGTAAAAAAAAAGCCCAATTCCAATAGCGGGGGCAATAGAGCAGTGAGTTACAGCTGGTCCTGACGCTGCCCCAGCAGGGCATCACTTGGCACTTTTTTACATAAAGGTGAAAATAAAACCAAGAAATTGTTTCTTGCCTGACCTTTCCCTCTCATTACCAACTAAACCCCTTTTTTCTTCTGCCATAAGAAATTCAGGAGCGCTGAAATATTAAAATAAAATCATCCACTTGTGTGAATAATTGTGAAGATTGTATTCTTCAATTATTCAAAGTTATTCCTTCAATTTAATATTTAAATTAAAACCATTTGGACAAGGAGGATAGCACCGGCACAGTAATTTCCATTTTGTTGTTTCCCTTTTACTTCCTAAAGCAATTGAATATACACAAGTCTTAGAATAGCAGTAAAAGTGATTACATGATTAAAAATGTAAGGGTCTGTTTTATGCTAAGACTTTTGCTAGAAAGAAGTGGTTTTCATGAATGTTAAAATACGCACTAGTCAGAATAACAGAAGTAACAACAAAATCAACACCAGTAATAATAACCGACACCAACTTCTTTCCTGTGGCTAATGCTTTTTTGCAATTACAGATTTTTTGTCAAATCCACCCAAAGTATCGTTCTTTAGAAAATATTTAGTTATTAAATTGTAAAGAAAATCTTAGTTTGGAGGGGTTGGTGCTTTTTATATGAGAAAGGAGAACTAAATATTATGTATTCATGGTATTTTGGTTTTTATTTTCCCCCTAAATATACAAAAAGTGATTTTTTTAAAAAAACTTTGGGATTGCTAGATGGAGTTCTGTAATGTCTTCCTCCCTCATCCATTTATCTTTCGTTTCTTTTTTCTTTCTCTTTGTCTCTCTTTCCTTCCTTCTTTACATCTATTTCTTTTCTTCTCTCTTATTTTCTCTCTTTCTCTTTCTCTAGATCTTATTTTTTCACTGTGTTACAGTTATTCTATTTTCACCCTAAATAAACATGAAATTAAGAGAGACAAATCACAAATATTTGTTTACTATAAAAAAGGATTATTTTAGGGAAAAAATATTTTTTCCATTATAAAATATTTAAGATAATAAGACCACATATTTCAGTGAGGTCATGTCATAGCTGTAACAGTTACTGTAACAGTAACTCCTAATTCAACTCATTGACTATAGCTTTCCAGTGCTACCTCACAACCTGTATTTAAGATTCAAACCCTGAGAAAACATGCATTATTTAAATGTATAATATATTTACTCTGTTCACCGCAGTGTAAAGTTCATATGACTTATTGCTGAGTGTGTTTCTTTAAAGATATATTTGGTATTGTTACAGTAACCTCATTTTTTATTGAATACCAGAGTGAATAACTATGTAAAACCTGCATGATTTGTTGGCATTAAAGCTAAGGCTGCCTCCAGGCGCTGTTAACTTATGCATCATCCTTTACTTAATTTCTCTGTTTTGTTTTAATTTGTAAACTGTCTCTGAGCTGGAATGCACATTTTTCATGTAGGTTTGCTTCGCTGGTATTAAGAACCTGTCTTACTCTCCTGAGTATATGGCTTACTTTATAATAGGTGCAGCGGAACAGATTTTATTAGATTGCAGTAATACACTTCGCATGTTTCACAAGTGCACAAGAATTCCATTTAAATGAGGGTTTTAATTTTGTGTACCTCATGCCTAAAATGACATTTGTGCTGACTTGCCAGATAGAAAATGATCAGTCTGCTGGTCAACTCTCTTAATTGTGTCCTTTTATTTCTCTTCAAGACTTTGCCATCTTCAAGGCTTCATACAGAACCAGACCATCATTTAAGTCCATGGATTCTCCTTAAAACTAAACTACCTGATTTCATTGGTAGTTTTGCAGCTCAACCAATCTATCAGACGTCTTCTCTTTTTTTTTTCAGCCAGATTATAGGTGTTATCCAAGATTTTAAGTTTACCTTCCAGTGGATGAGAACAAGCCAGACGGTGAGTCACAGTATGGGGATCCTGAAAGCTAGTCTGGATCTGTCCCGGACGAAGATTTAGATTGCATTAGGGGATAGTCATATCCATCTTCTCTACAAAGACTTCAATATTTTTGCTGGGGGAAGCAGCTGATTTGAGTCAAGCCTGAACGCAGCCAGTCCACAAAAGCAATGTGGATCACTGGAAGGTTTGGACATCAGTGGAAATTTCACACTGAGGTCACATAGTCATTATAACATCCTTAAATGAGTTCTAGGGCTGCTAGACACTGCATCACTGGCACAAAGTTATTGCTGCAAGCACAGTCTTAGTAAGCTCTTTTATATCCACTAAACAGTCATTGATGGCAACAGAGCCATTAAATCCTTAGAAGTGGTCTGGTCTCCACAAAAGGATGGGTTTCACCTGAAAAAATAAATAAATAAAAAAACCCCAAAACCCAGCCCCACCAGACTCTGAGTGTGTCATCAATCATAGAATGGTTAGACTTGGAAGGGACCTTAAATTTCCAACTCCCCTGCCATGGGCAGGGACACCTTCCACTAGATCAGGTTGCCCAAAGGCCCATCCAGCCTGGCCTT
This sequence comes from Anarhynchus alexandrinus, assembly GCA_008711295.1. Lineage (NCBI taxonomy): Eukaryota > Metazoa > Chordata > Aves > Charadriiformes > Charadriidae > Anarhynchus > Anarhynchus alexandrinus. The sequence goes on along the minus strand of VUYV01000157.1, from coordinate 2,197,708 downwards.
AAACACCTCCAGGGATGGGGCATGGGGCCTTCACAACTTCTCTAGGCAGCCTGTCCCAGTGTCTCACCACCCTCACAGTAAAGAATTTCTTCCTAATATCTAATCTAAATCTACCCTCTTTCAGCTTAAAACCATTACCCTTCACCTTATCACTACACTCCCTGATAGAATCCCTCCCCATCTTTCCTGTAGGCCCCCTTTAAGTCCTGGAAGGCCACAATAAGATCTCCCCAGAGCCTTCTTTCATCCAGACTGAGCAACCCCAACTGTCTCAGCCTGTCTTCATAAGAGAGGTGCTCCAGTCCTCTGATCATCTTCATGGCCTTCCTCTGGACTTACTCCAACATGTCCATGTCCTTCTTATGTTGGGGGGCCCAAAGCTGCACACAGTACTCCAAGTGGGGTCTCACAAGAGCAGAGTAGAGTGGAAGAAACACCTCTCTCGACCTGCTGACCATACTTCTTTTGATGCAGCCCAAGATGCAGTTGGCCTTCTGGGCTGCAAGTGCACATTGCCGTCTCATGTTGAGCTTCTCATCCACCAACACCCCAAAGTCCTTCTCCTCAGGGCTGCTCTCAATCCGTTCTCCAGCCAGCTTGTATTTGTGCTTGGGATTGCCCCGACCCAGGTGCAGGACCTTGCACGTGGCCTTGTTGAACTTCATGAGGTTCACACAGGCCCACCTCTCCAGCCTATCCAGGTCCCTCTGGATAGCATCCCTCCCCTCCAGCGTGTCGACTGCACCACACAGCTTGGTAATGTCGGGTTTGATTCTTGTTCAGTGAGAAAAGTTACATGCAGTCATTTGGTACCTGACAAGAGAAGTACATTATCTTCTCCAATAAGAGAGAAATATACATATTTCTGGTAGAAGTTAGTGATGTCTTTTCTGATGACTGTGTTACTGACGGAGCATTTGAATGCCAGAGTTTCAAAGTATCTTCTTCTATCAGAAATTTCAGAAGATGCTTGACATCAACAACAAATCATCACATTTGTTTATAACTAGGGTCAGAAGGGCAGTGAGGTTGGAGTGAAAGAACCAAGTTTTCATTGTTAGAAGTCTAAAAACATCGCATTAGACTTAAAAAGTGATATTGAAGTCTCTTCCTAAAAGAAGTTACTTCTCATTTGCGGATATAATTTGATTAGTTTGCTGGTTGCCACATTTTAATCCTGTGCACAACCATCTAATTCCATGCATGCCACTGAAAATTAAACTGATTGTCTAGTTTTTTAAGGTGTTTTGTCAAAACTACAGTATTGTAGCAAAAGTAATGTATTGGGTGAGGCTATAATTTTGTACTGCAGATCAGAACATCAAAATTCAGGCTTACACAAGCACACCAATTAGAAAATTTTTATTCTTCATTGATTGTGTAGTAGGCTGTCCAGATAGTTTAAGAAGGATAATTTCAAAACTGAGGGAAATTATAAATGAAGTTGACTGGGAGAGATTTTGAAAATAACAGGAGCAAGTATTAAGAATTTTTTATTAAAGTAACTAAAAAAATCTCAAAAGTTCATAATAAAAAAGAAGTCAATTTCCCCACATCTAACTAAATAAACAAACAATTAGAAAAAATATTTAACATGCAAGAAAGAGTAATCAATATAAATTAGTCTGTCTGAAGAATAAATTTTGAGAAGAAAACCTGAAATCATTGGGAACAATTTGTAGGGGATGAGAGAAATAAAAGGATGTGCCTTTAAACAAAATCCAGTGCCCTGTGCCAACTACTACATAGAGATAATAAAAATTTTAATGATGGGTTTGTGTGTTTGGAAAAAAAAAGGAATAAAATATTTGTATCACGTACATATGATAAAGTATTTTGCTCTCCATGCCTAACTTCAGAAAGTGTTAAACAACATCAGCTAGAAAAAAATAGGCCTAGCTGTCTTGCATACAGAAATCTTAGAACTAGCTGAGATCTGTTGCTTTGTAAGATTCCTGTTTTCTAAATGAAATTTAGTCTATCAGAAAACTCTGGAAGATTTTTTGTTAATGTTCATGAGGTAAGTGTAATGATTCATGTAACTGTAGAGTACTTAATGACATAAATCTAAGGTACGATAGTAAATCTGATATGAGATTAAGTTAATAAAGAGTGAAATAATAAGAATTGCTGCCAGCAGTGTGGCAGTTTTCTAAAGAAAATATATCTTAGCAAATATTTCATTTTCTGATATGGATGCAAGTTTGCTTGCTAAAAGTAACTCCATAACCATAATAGATTTTGTATGTACTGCCTAAGATTCTGATTAATTACTGCTATATAACATCAATAAAGCATGTGTTAACATTGATTTAAACATGGAGGACTGACATATCTCAGGAAATTGTTCTTAATGAGGAATTGTTGTTGGAAAAAGTATTTCTAGTGAGATACTACAGTAATCGGCAGCGTGTCTGGCTTTTCATAATTTTTTCTTGATGTGGCAGTAAATACATAAATCACTGCTGAGGGAAGTGAGGGATTCTTGCATGGATCTCATGGGCTTTAAATCAGACCTCTGTACTCACAGCTCCAAACAGCCACGTTCTCTATTTCTACCCATGTGGCTCTTCTCATATGTTATTTCATCTGGATTTTTCGTTACCATTAAAGGTGGGGTTTTGTCAACCATCTTGACCGTTTGAAAGCCTAATCATTATTTGTTCCATATGCTAGCTTAAATGTTCTTAAGTTTTATTAGATCTTCACAGAATTGTAGACTGATATTACACTATATGCTTCATAAAGACAAATAACAATTTTTCATCTTTAGGTACCTTTATCAGAGCCCAAAGACTTTGGTGTATACAACTTCATATTTCATTACAAATCTGTACTTAGATGCACTGATTTTGGATCTTAATAACTTGTAAATAACGTGCTTTTAGCTTTTGACACTACACCATTAAGATCTAAATTTAGTATCCACTAGTTCAATGTCACTTGTTTTTTAACTCCAGTTCAATCTCTAAATACATATTAGTATGCCTTTTTCACCTAAACAGTTAAGCTCATATTTTCCATAATAGTTTTAAACAAAAAAATAATGAATTGCTTACTTCATCTGGTACTTCTTCTTTCTAAATCCACATTCCATTTCTTGAACCACAAGTAAAGATCAGTGACTAACATTGTGGCATTATAATCTTTAAATAAGGATCATCTTAGCCCTGAAAAATATGAACTTCAGGTTATGTTTTCTTGTTGATGTATCATGCGTGTAATTTCCATTAAGAGGGGTTATGCGAGCACATCCACAGGAGAATTGATCTGTTTTTGTTATTCAAGTCCATCTTCAGTCATTCTCCCATGTTTATTCCTGTGGTGTTTTCCATCTTATCTTGGTCTACAAATTAACTCTTTCCAGGTGTAGCTCATATAGATTATTTCTGCTATGGCAGGCATGCATAACAGTCAATTGACTGTTACTTTGTTTGGGATCTCAGGAGCGAATTAATTAGGCACTCACTAAAGTTTCAAGGAATGACTGGTATATTTCCATTACTTGGACAATTAATGCAAAGGAGTGGTTTCTACTATGATCTGCATTAACAGTTCTATATTTGGTTTATCTTCCATTTGGAAAGTTCCCCTCTTCCTTTAGATACTACTCATTTCCATGCTGTTGAGCCAGGAAAGACTTGCTAGAAACTCAGTTTAAGCATGACCCTAATCTCTTTGCAACTTGCAAGGTTCAGCCTTCTACGGAACATTTGCAACCTTCAGTAGAATTAGGACAACATTTTCCTTTTCAGAGCAAAGATGAGAAGCTGAATTCCTCATCGTTCGTATGTGGGTCTGGACTATACCAATTAAAATTCCAAACTGAAACTGATTTCTAATACATCCGTACCCTGTAAAATAAAATAACATTCAATCAGGGGTGGATTTATGGGGGGAGGGAGTAGAGGAACCTTGCTTTCATCAATTCCACTATTTAGTGTGAAATGTGCTCCAGTTCACGTGACGGAGAAACACCACACGGCCATCCCCATCCCTGCCTCGCTCAGCACCTCAGAGTAGCAATATGGATGCAAAAGTAATCTTTATTTAAGGCACAGTAATAATTCTGAGGCATTTGCTTAAAATCTGAAAGTGCCTAATCAGTTCTGACTTTCTGATTTACTAAAATATTAAACCTCATGAAAGAGTAGCACATAAGGCATATTGCCAATAGATTTGCAATATTTCCAGCTAACAAGCAGCAGGCAAGAAGATGTGTATTCCTTGCATTGTTCTTGTTTTCCTCTATGTTTTCTTATTTCAGCAATCTAAATCTTGCAGGTATAATCTTTAGGGAAATTTGTGGCAACATAATCAATATTACAATTAATAGAAGAAGACCTCACAAACAAGTAAGAAATTCTAACTGGTGATAAGGACTTTAAAACCAATGTAAGTTGCTGATTTTGTTAAAATTTTGGAATGACAAATGGTTTGACAGTAAGTCTATGCAGTTAACTGTTACTCTAATTAAAGTTTCCAAAAGAGGGAACGTTCTAACTGCTGGACAGGCTCAGGAAACAAGGAACGCAGTTCTTGGCCTATAAGGGCAGGCTGATTTCCATGCCTCTGTAAAAAAAAAACCCATTAAACTAATTTCAAGGCAAGACTGTATACCGAAAACATTAGGTAGAAAGAATTCTTTGTAAAGAGCTGCTGTAAAAGCATGAAACTTAAATTTATTTATTCAATCAGAAAAGCCATATAAAAACCTAACAAGACTGATACTCAGTTTCTCCAGTCAAACATATCGCTTTCCATTACTGCTTCTGTTGGTAACTAGTTAGGACCTCATCTTCTTTCTGTGAAGTCAATAACTACATTTCTGTCCTGAGAGCAGTACTGGGTCACAAGGAATTGCAGTTTGTGTCCTCAGTACTTTTTTGTGATAGAGGAAATATGAACTTTGGTGTACCAAGAGCAGAAGGCACTAGTCCAAGAGCTAGCTAGCCGACGGACCTGCAGGCCAGGTTTTAAAACTCTTCAAAAACTACAAAAAATAACGAAAGAGACAGTTTTACATGTCATCTTCCAGTAGATGATATACGTCTTGTTTTTTTGGTCTTTTGGGTTACTCAAATCAACTCCAATCAAATGTACACAAATATTGTGTGTGTTTGCACAAATACATATTTAAACCTGGATCTTCCATGTGGATGGGGAGTGAATATAGTGTACTTCTGAGTTGAGTTTTTTTGTTTCTTTTATTAGAAAGAAGCTCAATAACACTTTGTTCTCATCTGGGTATGGAACAGGAAACACTGAAACTGGAAAAGCTTTGTGATAGAAGCAAGCATTTCTTGATGAGTTCTCCATATGCCACTTTCATGTCTCTAGATGCCTTCATCTGTTTATACCATGCCCCGTACAGGGATACCTGGCTGAATTTTATTGGCCCCTAAAAAAGCAATGTCTTAGAGGGTGGACTAGATGAACTAATAGACTTTTTTTTTTTGCTTATAAATGGCAGCAAAACATCTGAAACCTCTTTTTCTGCTGTGTTAAACTGTATCATGTCTTAGAATAGCACAACACAGCATGAAGGATTACACTTTGACTGGATAGCATTCAGCCTCTATCGAGCTGGTATACTATCTCCCTCCCTTTCAGCTCCAGTCTCCCTGCCCAGGCACACATCACATTTTGTCTGTCCTCTGCCAGAGCCTCTGACATGGGAATCTTTTTCATCTCTCTTATCTCTGTTACCTTTTTGCTTCTCCCACTCATTTCCACCCTCCCGGTTTCTCCTAAGCTACAATCACCCATCAGTTTTAATTCAAGCCAGCTTTCATTTATGTTGTTCTTTTCTTTTTGTCTTTTAATGTCATTGTGTGGCTCGATTCCTGCCATGACACCCCTTATTTTTCAGCAGCTGCTGCTTCCTCCTTGCTGTTGCAGCCCCTTTGCATGCTGCCTGCCTCGGCCGCTCTGTCTCCCTCCACATTACACCTCCCCTCAGATCCCCCCAAGCTGCTCTCTGCCGTTCCCACTCCGCTGAAACAGCCCTTACCAAGGTCAGCTGTGACCTCTTCTCTCTCTAGACCTCCTTTCTACTCTCATCCATCTCAGTCTATTGGCTACATTCAGCAAAACCTATCATTTTCCCTGCCTTAATCCTGCATGGCACTTCAGTTTCCTGGCTCCTCTCGAAACACCCTTCAACTGTATTTTACAATTGTTTTCTCCTCCCCTCTCTTCCACTTAGCACTGAAGCCCTATGAGGCTCCGCTTACATTCATTTTGTTTCTCTTCCCCTTCTATATATTATTCCTGATCTTGGATGATGGCATTCAAAAAAATCAGTGTAACTATCCCCATCTTTCTTATACTTGAGTTCATGTCAATATATGCCTGCATATACATGTTTATGTAACAGCTGTAACAGCATTGTTCCACTTCTATGTTGAAAAGTGAGATCTCCCTCTCTTTCCCTCCATTCATTCTTCACTCTCTTTTACACTCCCCATTCTCAAATGGGGCTTCAAGAACTCAAAATTGGGTTCTAGCCCTCATTATCCCCCTCTAGTTTTTCAGCAGGACTGATGGGTGAGATCTCTCTCTTCTCTTCTGATGTTCCCTGTCAAAAACATCTGTGTATCCCAGTGTACTAACCTCTTACTTTAATTGCCACGATGTTCTTTCACCTTGCACCTTCATCTAGGGTTCTGATGTAAAATTTCTGTGGTTGCCCATTTCCATTTTGGCCACCCCCTCCTCTTTCTCCTACTTTTCATTTCATATTCTCTTTAGGCCTGTTGAGTACCACGCCACTGCTCTTGCTGTTTCCAGTTCATTGTCTCCTAAGATATATATAAAGTAACAAAACTGATTGCATATTTTATTCTTCATATGCCGTTTTTTGTTGAATCTTGACCTCTCTGAAATGGTTACTATGCTTGCACATCTATTGGTTTCAGACTGGAAGAGGGTAGATTTAGAATAGATATTAGGAAGAAATTTTTCACTCTGAGGGTCGTGAGGCACTGGAACAGGTTGCCCAGAAGAAGTCCCCATCCCTGGAAGTGTTTGAGGCCAGGTTGGATGGGACCTTGAGCAACCAGGTCTAGTGGGAGGTGTCCCTGCCCATGGCAGGAGGTTGGAACTAGATGATCTTTAACTTCCCTTCCAACCTAAACCATTCTATGATTCTATGATTTTGTCTTTCTAATGTGCTTCTGGTATACATCAATGCTCTCAAGAAAGACTCTGGGAGATATCAGACTGATGTAAACCCGTACAACTTTTTTCTCTCTGCCAGCAGTGAGCTCTGTACAATAGCGGCCAAATTAATACATGCCTATTACTTATACACATTTGATTTCCCTAGGACAGCACATTCTTTTTCCTCTGCCCTGTATGAAACCAAGCGTATTGACAGAGCTTGGTAAATAAAAATAAGACAATAAAATTCAAAATGGAATACAGTCACAATCCCTAGTTATTCTCAAAGTATTCGGTGACAAAGGAAAGGTCTGTTGCGGCTTTTTTTTCCTATTCATGAGAATATCGGGCAGCTTGATTATTTCCTCAATTAACAGAAGAAACAGAAGGATGAATTTCACTTTGTGCCGTGTAAAAGAGCAGCAGTCAGAGGCACCGCTTCTCAGGGGGGGTGTGTTAAGGTGAACAGTGAGGTACTGCTTCAGCTGTACTGAAAAGAACATCAAGGGAAAGAAAACACTGCAACACCAGTGACAGTGAATAAAGCTGAGTATGCAAATCAGTAAAATTCCCTTTCCTAGTCATATGCAGAGGTATGCAACTCCTTCCTATTATTTTATTTTTTTTTTCAGATTCTTCAGGTTATTATCAAACACAGCACGGTGGTAGCCATGGGAACACTACTAAAGTATCTAGTTTGCCAGGCAAGGATAGGACTTTGCAATCCCACAGGATGCTGTTCAAAGTATTTTATAGATCTTTTTGTCCACATTTCAGTGTTGCCAACATATGTATTGCAGCATAATTGACAGGGGTTATTTTGCGACACCTTAAAGTTTTTCACTAAACTTTTTGTATACTCATGGCAACATAGGTTTCGAAGAAAAGCTATAATACAGCCAGAATACCACATACTTTGTCATTTTTATTCTCCTGGAAATTTGTTCCATTTAGGTTTTTTTATTTACATTCCCGTTCCCCAATTATCTCTTACAAGTGTAAAATGCCTTACACCTATAAAATATGTATGAGGCCAACGGTGAGACCGAGATAACACGTTTTTTGTTTTCACAGCTGAAATCTGCAGTCCAGAACAAAACATGATTCACTTTTCCCTCCAAGATTAGTGTATGTCATTGCATGAACTGGCAAGCTCGGCTTGCCCAGGTAATCCCTACAACACTGAGATTACTTCATGCCAAGAATGCTGACAAGGGGGAAGGTGTGTGTGGGAAAGCAGGGATAGGAGGAAATACATGCAGATGAATCAGGTTCCACCCTCGTTCAATCCCGGCTCAGAGCGGTTGTGAAGCAGATGTTATCCAAAATGCCAACGTTGTGGGATGTGAGAAGCCAGGATCTCCTCTAATTCATTGCGTTCTGATTGCATATATACTGCCTGGAGATAGGATTCTCTCCCCAGTTTTGGCCCTGATGTAAGAATGTAATATCTTTCAGGGCAATTTGGTTTCAGCTCTTTCACAGGTGTGCTTATGCCATGAATTCAGTGAGGACAAAAGCTTTTGCTAAAAAAAATTAGCAGGTCCATCTTTATTCTTACCATCAGGTATAGAAATGGGAACACAAACAAAGTGGTCCCTATCTCATTTTGCAGGGATATTGGTGAAAAAAAAATCAGCTCTCAGTACTTGGTTTTATTTCTGATTTCCTGACTCATGCAAAACTAATGATTTTCATTTTAGCCTGTGGTAAATTAGGCCACTATTTCCAGAATACATAATAGCAATCAGAAATTGCTTTGTACTTTGTAGGAGTATTGTACCAGATGTTGTTGTTTGACAATGTTACAAAAATCAGGTGTTTAACAGTCAGCGTTGCTGCAACCTTGGAAATGTCCTTTCATGCTTTTTCTAGCTTTGAGAGACAAAACCATAAAAACACTGGAAAGGAAATGCCTGTGTGCCAATCCATAGGGATACCAACATGGAGTGGTAATACTGAATTTGGGAAAACTGTGACCTCTTTTGTCTTCAGGGAAGGGACTTTTTCCTTAAAGTAGCAGAAACTTCCCTGAAACTCATTCTGACTCCATCTGTTTTCCTATGACATTCCCACCTCTTAGAAAACATGCAGATACTGTTTTATAGCTCAGGAAGGAATGCACCAGACCAAGTTTTCATTATTTGATCTTACAAAGCACACCATCCAGAGCTGCCAAGAATGGCTCTGCGCTTAGGTGTTTTGTCGCATTGGAGGGAACAGAAATAATGAGAAACCAAAGTGTCCGGTCTGATGTCAGTAGGATATGGGGAAATAAATGAGAAAAAAAAGAATAAAGTGCTGTGGAGGAAACAATTTTGATGAAAATAATTAGAAGGAAAGTTATACCCTTGGCAAGCAGAGGGGAATATTGGAACAGAAGTGGTTTCAGGCTGAGTAACATTCACAGCAGAAGGCTTCAGCAGAAAGGGTTGGAAACATCCATTTGCTATTGAAGGGCACATACATACAACTGCAACTCTGAATAATCTATAGTAAAAGGAGAGATGGTTACTAAAACCCAATGTTCCTATAAACAAAATAGCAATAGCCTATCAAGGAAGCTCAGTTATTATGTTCTAAGAGACTTTGGAAAGAGCCTGGCCAGTGTAAAGGATCACAGAATTGGAGGGGTGTCCAACTGAAAGTTCAACTCACCTGCTCAGAGCCAGGGCAACTAGGAGCAGGTTGCTTAGGACTGTGTCCATTTGGGGTTTGAATATCTCCAGGAACAGAAACTTCACTACTTCTCTGGGCAATCTGCTTCCATGTAATGCCTACCCTCACAATATAAAAGATTTTCTGTATGTTGAAATTAATTTCCTGTATTTCAGATTGTGCTCGTCACCTTTTGTCCTTTCTCTGGGCAGCAAGAGAGAAGAGTCTTGGGGAGTTCTTTACTTCCCACATCAGATATTTATATACATTGGTAAGATCCCCTGGAGCCTTCTCTTCTTCAGGCTGAACAGTCCCAGCTTTCTCAGCCTCTCCTCATATGACAGATGTTCCAGTCATCTTCATACCCGTTTGCTGGACTCTCTCCAGTATGTCCATGTCCCTCTTGTGCTGGGGAGCCCAGCACTGGACCCAACACTCCAGATGTGTCTTACCAGTGCTGAGTAGCAGCATCACCTCCCTCAACCTTCTGTCAGTGTCATACTATATTTAATACTGTAGTGTCTTACTGTAGTTGTTTTAGTTAGATGGTAATTTAAAAGTTAAGACATTCTTTCTCCTCCTTTGCAATGACATTGACAACTTCAGAGCACTCAGTAAAAACTTGTTTTTCTGAAATTTTTAATGGATATTCTTTTGACATTGCAGAACATTTCTTCTAGAGAGGTGGTCATCACTTAGAGCTATTTAAACTTGCATTGCCTAATTAATAAGAATAAATGCAGGTAAGGATTATTGACACCAATAATCAAGCACTGCCTGTAATGAGATGAGGAACATTTTGAATCTATTGGCCAATGCCCTGTGATGCCGATAGTATTGATCAAACACCCATTTTCTGAACACATGATAAGCAAGTGCTCTTCCCACGATCAAGATAACTAAAAATACAGCTGTGATCTTCATGTTAGGGAGGATTAAAGGTGAGCTGACCGGCAAGGACAGGGATCCAAGAGTCATGGCAACAGCGAGGCAAGCAGGGCAGTGTCCTCCCCAGCATATTGTCCAGTCCCACCTTGCCTGAAGATGGAGAGCAGAGTGGGGCTGAAATAGCCCAGGGGTAGCCAGACACACTGGCAGTGACACTGCAGGTCTGAGGTCCAGCCAGGCAACACAGGCCGGGCACAAGGCTGGGCACAACATGCCCGCAGGGAGCTCAGACAAGGACCACGGGGGGTGTAAATGCAGCTCCTGGCTCATGGGCAGAGGGTGCACAGATGGAGGGCAACAGTGATGCTTCTCCCAGCTCCTTCTCACAACCGAGCTGCTTTCCTGACAGCTCCAAGGTGGCACATTTGCACCGTATCAGAGCAGATCCTGTACACAGGCAACCAAACTCTTGGGATGAGGAGGGCAGAAGCTGCAGAAGAAGAACATGCAGAAAGACATTACAGGACAATTGCAACCTGCTGATGCACTCAGGGCTTTGATGGTTTATCCGTATTATTTGCTAAGCCAACAAATATTTATTTGATGACATTCTGGTTTATTCTCAAATACAACACTTTGGGTTAAATTTCACCCCCGTGCCTGTAGTTCATGATGGAAAAAAAGGAGTGGTATGAATTTCCCATTGAAAGGTACTCAGCAGAGTTACCTTCTGTGAGCTGATCCTGACTTACACAAAGCTCTTGTTAACAACAGTGGAAGTTTTCTTTGGGAACCTACAGCAGCAGTAGGTGCTACATGCTGAAGTGTTCCATTCATGCTAGTGAATCCTTCTATTTAGCAAAACACTTACATCCCCTGTATTGATTCAAGTTATCCATCTACCCGCTGCATTTCTTTGTCTCTAATGGGAGTCTGATTCAGAGTGGATTTCTTCTCTGTAACAAACGTGTACGGTGTATTACAGCTTTAACTATGATATTTGTCCCTTACAGCAGAGCTGGCTTTCGATTCTCATGCAACTAGATCCTTCCATTCTGCAACAGAAGACATTGAAGTTCAAGAGAGTTTTTAAGCTCACTTTTCCACCATTTTCAAAGATTGTAAAGTGTAAGTCTTATTTTGAGATTTGGGAAGTTTATTAATCCTTTTAATTACAATCGTACATTGCCAGTACATGGAAATACAAAATGTGTAGGTTTGTCCATTATTTTAAGTTTGGCATATACTGGAAATAGTTTTTTCTTTTAATTTATTGTTAAAACAGGATAGTGGTCTGGAGTAGAAGTGTGATTATTTTGTACAAACCTGTGTTTTTAAGACTTGGTGGATGCTTTAGAAAAGATAGATTTTGATTAGTGGTGAAAATTTAACTTGCATATAGATTTTGTCATTGAATTGGAGATACTCTTTCTTTGTTGATCGTGTTAGATAGTACGGCAACCACAAGATACTATTCCTCATGATGAACTGGTCATTTGCCTTTATGATATCCGTTTCTCAGAAAATATCATTAGAGATCACTAAAGAAACAGTTAACATATTTACGTAATCAGAAAGGAAGATAATATTTTGAGATGTCTGGCAAAGCCCAGCAGCTGCAATACTTAAAAGCAGTGGCAACTTATTTAAGATGTTATTTTGAGGAAGCACTTCCCTTTGACCAGCAAAGAGTTAACATTGCAGCAGAAAGACAATAAGCTGACAATCAGCGTAGAGAAGAACTCTTTCTAATGTAGCTCTGGTTATCTTTTCTGACTCTTGCTCTTTCAGGTTAACAGTAAATTTTACTGAATATTCATTTACAAAATATTGTTTTAAAATTCACAGAAAATTGTCATTATAGCAAGAGCTATATTTGCTGACAATAAGATGTATGTTACCTACAATGTCTATGTTTCTTTCCTTACAGGAACTCATTTTGAAGTACAATCCTAAACATACTAAAAATACTGACAGAAAATAAGATAAAACATAATTATTTCTGGTTTTCATCTCTTTTGCTACCATTTTAGATGAAATTTGGTCTTATTAAGCGTATGTGGTGCATAAATGCTATGAAGTTCAGTGGAGCCAAATATTTTTAAAGGGACGGGGAAACACTTTTGCCATAAATACTAATGAATGTTAGAAAATATGTTGTATTCGTTTGAACATTTGAGATACGCTACAACAGGACTGAACCAAAATATTTGTTTTTCATCTGTTTCATTTGCACTGTCTCAGAAGATCAAAATACTGAAGGTACAGTTCATTTCAAGATATCTGAACGAGGGTGTCTGAATACAGGTTTATTTATGGGAGATGGTTCCCGAAGTTCCCACTGCACTCAGTGGAGACCTAGAACTCGGAACATAGGTGCCACCTAAAGGTAGCTGTGTGGTGACATCTGAGACACTATCACGTGTCCCTGACACCACACAGGGGTGGCAGACCTGTGGAAGACCTGTGCTTTTGTTGGAGACCAGGTGGCCATATCGTAGCAGCACTCGGGTGACACCAGGCAGCTGAGCGTGGGTGACTGAACTGAGCTCCCTGTCGCCACAGCCTGTCGTGGAAGTTTAGACACCTAACTCACATATGGGCACCTCCATCTAGATATTTCAATCCAGAGCCAAATCCCATCCAAAAATCCAGAGAAAAGCTGCATGCATAAATTTCCACAACAGAAACGTGTATATTTTCTGCCTGTTAAATGCTGTGTGTCACGACACATACAGACGTCACATTTGTGCACGCTCCAGAACTTAAACAGTGCAATTTCAGATGAAACTAATTCTGTACCATATGATGAAAGATTGTTTTCAGTGTGGTATAACTGCATTTCCACAGTGTCAGATAAAATTGAAAATCTGTGACTACTGCAAAGCAGCCTAATTTATGCCTGATGTGCTCAATGACGCATGCTTGCGCAAATTCCATCATAATCATGCAAAGTAATTTTTCAAATCCGTTTGCATGTGTAAAATAGCTCACATCTGCCTGTGATCACATTTCCCAGCATTAGTGGTCTCAGTAATTACATGCGTGTCAACTCGACGAGCACCTTTTCTGCTCAAGGCCAAAAAGCCTGTATTATCTACCTACATTGAACACACTCAAGACGCTGGATTAAACTTTGCCAGACTATGAGAGTGCTTATATAAGAAATTCTTGAAAATATTTATGAGAGAGAAATTGCATGTTGTGTAAGCGCATAAACCATCTCTGTATCAAGGGTAAGTGTGTGTAAATCCCATGCAAAAAATGTCACAGACGCAACAAATGGCACATTTTGCAAAGCTTTATTGGATCTGCAAAACCATCGGCATTTCTAAGAATTCAGCAGTGTGGGAATCCATATACTGATTTCTCAATATACTTTAAGGTTTGCAAAGTCCAAGAATGTTTAACCACACACATCCACCTCTAGAATCTAAACAGATGGCACGCAGCTAAAACCTACAGTTAGAGGAATCTCCACTTACAGTACAAAGTTTAGGAGGGGTTGATAGGTTCAGAAATCCCACACACATCGGTATTGACTGTTGCTTTTCAGGTCCGCTAACATATACACATTTAGGTTGGTTTGTGTAGTTGCTAAGGTTTTGTATTTCAATGTGCTCATATAACAGAATAAATGCATGAAATATACATATTATGTGTAGTTCAAAGGTGCATACATACTTTCATAATTAATAGAACAATCTAGTAACAGCACAGATTGCCCTAATGGTTTAGTGGGGGAGATAAGCTGTCTGAGATCTTTATGGTCAGCTACAAATTCTGGCACCAAACTGTTATAAATGCCATGCGTTCAGACTTCCCTGCCCAAGCAAAGGCTGCACAGTTGCTACTTTTGTCTCAGTCCTGCAGAATGGCCTGGCATGGGGGAAAATTTGTCTGTGCTTCTCAGCTGCACCAGCAAATAATATAAAAAAATTTTACTCTTCTCTGAAAATCTCAGCTGGCTGAAAATCCTGATTCACAGGAAAAAAGACAGCATCTTACCCAAAGCAGAATTAAAATTACCTTGATTTTAAACTGTCTACATTTATATTTATTTGATTAAATCAATATTTTTCTGGTATTTTACTGCCACACACTCTCCCAGAATACTGAGTTCTCCTGGGACATGCAATAGTATCAGCTCTGACAGTCACAGTGACATCCAGTTTTCGCCCTCGCACACATGTTTTGAGATTTAATTTAATTCAGTTGACCTCTCCCTCTTTGATTTACCATATAATTTGGATAATGAGGAAAGAGGAAAGGCAGAGATTGAGGTATTTGACTAGGTAAAAGAGCAGCAAATTGTGTTTTACAGTTTTTGATATGTTCTAGGTCAGCTCCCTTTTAATTTCCTTGGCAAAAGTAAGACTGACTTCTATTCTGTAGTTGTCTAGATAACATCTGACAGGAGACATTTTTGCCAGTAATTAGCAGTTCAGATGGCCTATCAGATGAGGAAATGCTTTTTTTTTTATACCTCAAATGGGAAGATAGCGACTTTCTACAGTTCAGTGTGTCAATAGCTTGCTGTCGCTGATTTCTGTGGTACATAGCAGTGATGGTAAATCTGCCAAGGTGAGCTTTGTAAAACCGCGCTCAGTGCTGTCCCAGAGGTGACGGTCAAACTCATCACCATGGAGACTGGCATGAAAAAAAACCCATGCTGTTTGACACAAAGGAATAAATCTGTGACCAAACCTAGGGTGCCCTGTCTTGAGTCACGATCTTCTGAAGCATTATCATCAAATTGCTGAGCTACTGTGCTGGCTGGGTGAGTCTGCTTCCCTCTGCTGAAAACATGTTTTGGCATCCAAGCAAGCATGACTCAGTGGCACTAGCAGTCAAAGTGCCGCTAAGTGGCCTTTGTGCATCGACTTGAGGATTTGTACCCTTACTAAACGCAGAGCACATTTCTTTGTTTTCTTTCCAGGAATCCTACAGTGATTCATTCCTAATAAACAAAAGACAGATTTACTGGCCCAGTTGGTTAGACTAAAGATCATCCTCTTCTCAATGTGGTTCCTCTAGTTTCTTCATAAATGCAAGATAATTTCAAAACCTTGGTTTTTCTTCACTGCTTTGATTTCTTTCTTTCTATGGTAGGGAATTAAAGTCTAGTTTCACTCATATCCAACTGAGCTGGCATTCAAAGGCCATTCATGTCCTATGGAGGATGCACTTTTTAAAGAAAAAGTAATTCAGAACGTGAAGAATGAGAACAGAGAATAGAGAATAGCTGGCATGTAAAAGTTGGTCTCTCTGGTTCAAAAGCTGGGGGAAAACCGTCTCTACAACTGCAGCGTGCAATGCCTGACACTGGTATGTGTTACATTCACCTGAGAACAAATACATGCACAAATAAGTAAATAAATAGTCCTAGTTCTTCATTCAGTCTTCTTGCCCTGAACTTTAAGGCAGCTCATACAAATAAATAAAAAACAATCCTAGTTACCAGCTCTCCATTTACTTCCTTGACATGAATTTTGAGGCTGGGTTTGGGGAAGAGAGGAAGTTTTCACTTTTCTTGGAGCGCCTGAGGCGATCGTGGGCTGAGGGCATGAGGTGCATATTATGTTCTTTGCTTTTCAAGATGAGATTCCATCTTCACGGTTACATTCAACATGGATCTGAATCATATCGATTCAATTACAAAGTCACCTTAAAAGCATTAGTACTGCACTGACCGCCTCCACGAGTCTGAAATATTCCAGACTGCCAACAAAACTCCCAATTTCATTACTGAATACCTGCATGTGGCTGTAGCAATGCAATTTCAGTACTGAAGTTTTATCATTTGCAGAGCTTCTGAAAACCATTATATTCTCAGAGTATTAATCCAGTTAACTAGACAAGGTAAGCGTTTTTTAAATTAGTGAGATTTGCCAAGACAGTTGATATTCCCTTATCCAATCATTTATTCTTAATAGCTCACAGGGATCCATTCTGATATGAATCATCTAATTTTCAAAAGTATTTTAGAAGTGGAGGAAGCAAACTAATGAAGCAGAAGAGTTTAGTTCAGGTCTTGATAAAGAACTTCCAGATAGTTAGAAGAAAAGAAAAGAAAAGCACTTCTGTCTTCCCATACTGCACAAGCCACATTCTTTCATTTTGTTTGATATGTGCTGGAATAAATAAATGTATTAACTGATGTGGACATGTTCCTGCTCTGTTCCATCAGACATCAATTTTTTCCTGTGTTTCCTAACCAGATTTAGTAACAGCAAAAAAACCCCTTTTTATTCAAGGAACTGGTAGGGGTTTAAACAGAATAAGAAATTTGCCCATATAATGCATTTTGGATCATATAAAAATCACTTAAAACTCACATTGTTTACATCACCTGTACCTGAAAAAAAATCAGAGGAAACTAGTCAGATATTAATACAACTTTAAAAATGTTAAATAGTCCCACAGTTAAAATTAAACTGTTCCTTTACTTTAATTCAGTATGTAGATATAGTGTTCTTTTTCCATTTTCAGAAGAGCAAAAAGTTTTCACTTTGCTCCATTCTGAAACAAAATTCCTCTCTCTACAGCATTTCTATGTTATTAAGAATAGAATTAGGCCTGTTGTTCTGTTTTGATGAATGTAAGAGAATCCAACTCACGTTATCTACATGAAATAAAAACATATGCTTCAGAAAATAAAAATAAATCTTCTTTTAGGAATAAGGAATGCAGAGCTGGGATAATTTTAAATTCTTGCAAAAGTCAGAAACCAGAGGAAAAAGAATTCAATCTCATTCTCCTTGATATCTTACTTACGGTACCCTCAGTCTTTCTGTATCCATCCTGTGTTGCCAGGCAAAATATATTTTTTCTTTTACTGCATAAATAAATCCTTCTCAGAGAAAGAGTCTATCACGCGTATTTTTATAATCCGCTGACTTTCTTGAATTTCAGTCTATGCAAATATTCTGCAAGACAACACTTTTATTGGGAGGTTGGTCAAACACTGGAGCAGGCTTCCTGGAGAGGTTCTGGAGCCTCCAGCTGTAGAGGTGTTCAAAACTCAAACAGCCCTGGGCAGCCTGATCCAGCTGACCTGGCTCTGAGCGTAGGACTTGGACTAGAGCATCTCCAGATGTTCTGCTGGCCCCAGCTATTCTCTGATTCTAAGATACTCAGTTCCATCTACAGTGGACAAATATCCAATGAATGACTGGACATTTGGCAAAATAGCATCTATGTGGCTTCATACAAACCTCTCCACCTGAAAAGCAATCCTAAACCAAAAAGATCAGGTGGTCTCATAATAGCTCAAGGCGTAAGTAGTACAACTCAAGGCTGTCTGCCAGAGCGTGAGAAATCTGAACCGCTGTATTATTTTTAGAATCACTTGGAAATCTGAAAATAGCAATGTCCTATTTATTGTCTCTGTAGTTCTGGATTGTGTTCTTAGTTAAGAATCTCAATGTCTTTGTGAGTCTAGCTTCAAATGTATATTTAACACTCTCTGAATAATAGTGACTATGACAAGCTAATTTTTGTGTATAGAGATCTGACTATTGTCCCTAACTCTTGAGTCTACATCTATTCCAGGAATTAAAATTGGCCCATTCCCCTGAACCTAAGGGAAAGTGCCACAGCATGGTTTACATCCATATGTTCATACTCTCCCTCATCCTTCCCATGACAGCACAGCCTGGGAAAACTCCAGACCGCCCGTCCTTTTTCCCTGCCTTGTATAGTCAACAAAAGGTGCAAGGAGCTATTGTTTTTTCCCCTGTGGCCTGAGATGAAGTGCTCGGTGTAGCAGAACTCAGAGCACACCACGGCACTCGCACAGTGCCTGAAGGCAGCGTGTGCTTTCTGTAGGTGGCCAGGGCTGCACTTCTCACCACTCTCCTGTCCTGATGGGCCAGGGGAATCAGGAGGCCATGACAAGGCAGTAAGAGGACGATGCACAATTCACTCCAACAGTTCTGTCTGTTTGGCAGATTTCTTTCTTTAATTAAAAACTGTTGATGATTCATTAGAATGCCTTGAGACATTCCTGAGAAAAGTTCCCTGCACTGCTCCAACATGACTCTTCTCACAAGGTGGAGTGGTTCAGACCTCATATTGGAGCTACTAACTAAGGGGGAAAAGAGACATCAAAAGGAGTAAAAGAGGCATAAAAACCCCGGAGGAAATACTGCTTAGACAAAATATAGGTTGTGATCAATGTAGGGTATTTGGAAGTAAAAACAGCTGTTGTCTTTTTGTTTTTCTTTTTCACACATATTTGAAGAACAATATCTTTCAGCTAAATATGACACCATGATTCAGCAAAAAGGAAATAAAATTAAAATGTCCCCAAACCTTAGCATGCTACTGCATAGACACTGTATACAGCTATATAGGCAATAATTTACTGTTGGCTTCTGCGATATTCTAGCTGTAAAAGAATCTGTTTCAACCTACATAACAACGTTAGAAGGTAATGCTAGCACAATGAATTTCTGTAAGCCATATAATTCATCATCCTTTCAAACAAACCACCTGGCATTCATCCTAGAAAAGGACAATTTTCCTTATAAAATAAACTCCCGTTTCACGATCTATGTTTACTTAGATAAATAGCTGCCTTGGGAAATGCAGACCACCACTGGTTACTGGCAGAATGGTCTGATTCTTTCCGTTATCATCTCTGGCTCAGTCTGTACGAGGAAATGAAACAGGTTCAGGGCATGGATCAAGAATGGGGCTGTGACTGTCTACAACTCTTTGTGCAGTCTCTGGGAAGGCTTTGGTCTGGGACAGCCAGCGCTGCCAGAGCAACGCCTGAGCACAGCTCAAGAGACAGCCTTGAATCCGGGTTGTTCCCAAGCAGCAGCTTGGGGGAGGTTCATTTCTGGCACATTTAATCGAATTAAGAAGGCCTAAGCTGTGCCATGTGCCATCAGGGCCAGAGAATGGTTCCCTTGACAGTTTTGGGTAGTAGTATAGACATAACCTGTGTGTAGTGCATGTTGCTTTCCCTACAAGTCGTGACAGCACAAAATAAGGGATTTTCATTATTTGCTCTAAGTGATCCACATTTCCATTCATAGAATATTAATGAAAGATCATTCTTCATCCTATTCTCAAGCGCTGATGGAAATCTCACGTTCACGGTTGTATTCAATATCTTGTCAAGTACTAGGAGGAATATAGCAGCAGTATATTTCTCAGTTTTAAAAGTTTCTTTCATGTGATCTGCTCTTGCACATCTTGTTAATATACAGAATGAGGCATTTCATTGTAACAGAGGGAGGAAAAATATACCTCAAAGAGACTTTTTTGAAGTGGCTGTCAAACAGTGAAGCTGCACGTTCACACAAAAAGCTGCTGTTAACCTGGAAAAGGAAGTCCCATTGGGGCTACTTAATTGTGTAAGGAAGTCAGAAGGATTTTACTACAGTATCTCAAAGTGCAACTGAGTCTAAAGGAATGTGACTCACCCACACATCTCTCACAAAAAACATCCTGGGTCTCAATAAAAATATGCAGTAAGAAATACTGAGTCGGATGCTTTTTTAAGAAGGTATCACTCCATGAGAAACTGACCCACTCCTTTTGCCTACAAAAGTAACATTATTTCATCCTAATTTCTGAACAAAGAGAGGAAGGAAGTCAAATTATATATCCATAGTCAAAACATTACACAAATTAGAAGCATTAAATTTTAGCTATCCCTGGATCCAGACAGCATTAAAAAGCAGTTTCTTTAAGATGTTTCTGTGTTTCCAAATATGGATTACAGTCAGGATATACAATATGAGATCTTCATGTGGCCGAGATCGGTGGCTCCAATGTGCAAATTCATCCACAGAAAGATCAGGCTTTTATATTAGGATTCTAGACTATTCAGTTACTGTCATTTTCCATCATAGACATAAACACTGTGTATCAGAGATTAAATGCTGGGCTTATAAATGTATTGTCAAAGTTTTCTTTTGTTTATACATTTCAAGAAAATTACAGGGAAGCATCATTTCTGGCTCACAACAAAATATCGCTTTCTCAGAATAAATGAACATCCTTTCTAGTGCCTGATTTGAAAGTCCACTGAAGTCAGTAGAGAACTCCCATGGACTTCATTGAACTTTAGATCAAACTTTAGATGAATCACAGTAGGACAGCATTTAAATTCATTTTATAGGTATTTGCTAAGCAATGACCTTCTGATTTTTTTCCACAAGCACGTTATTCTATGCTCATGCTGCCATTCACATCAGTGGGAGTTCTGCACATAAATCTGGCAGGAAGTGAGCTCTCCCCCCACTTTTTGTTGTTGTTGTTCATCAGACAAGGTTTCAACTCTTTTCTCTGTCTCAAATCACAAGTTCCATCCCACAGCTCAGTTCAGCACCTATCTAGCTTCTACCCTGAACTAACCCATGCCTTTCTCTCCTCCCACTCCTGTCTTGGTGTCTGGACACCACTCACACTCGTGACAAGACCGTACCTTCGCTGGCCCAGGTGTATCAAGGACCAGCACAGCATGATCTAAATAGATTGGAAACGACACCCTGACCAGTCTGTCTTGCCATCACTTTCCTTTTGGCAGCCTCACTCGGAGGCAAGCTTACCCTGTCCCAAACTCTTGTGTGATTAGCGTCTCTTTGCAGGCTAGGTATCCCACTTATGACAAGATTGTCATAGTAGGTGGTCACTCAATTGTTTCTGTTTTTTCATGCTATTAGCCACATTTTATTTACACTATTTATGCATGCAGAGCACTTTCTGGAATCCCTCGCTAAGGCTGGAACTCCCTCACTCTACTTGGTGCCAAATATACTTGAAAAAAATATATTCTTGTCCTACCAGTTGACAAGGAGTAATATAAAGAAGGTGTCACTGTGTCCCTTCTGCAGAACAAGGAATTAAAGCATAAAGACATGGGGAAAGAATATAAAGTGGTCTCTCTAGTGTTTGAAATCAGGTATAAGATCTGCAAATCCATTTGAAGGAGCAAGCAGATGTAGGAAGAGCTACTATCTCTAAATACATGACACATACAAAACTATTTTAATAACAAATTGTCCTCTTCCTTGATTCCACAGAATTAAAGACCCCTAGACATGCTGAAATCCCAGTATGGATTTGGTCCACATGCAACTCCTCATCCACTCGTGCCTAGAGGTATTCAAGATCTCGGTGGCAGTCGTCTCTGAATCCAGATCTCCTATGACCTAGGTCTGCGGGTTCTGTCAGATGACATTTCTGCTTCTGCAAATTGCCAGGGCAGAACTACATGTAGCTTTGGATGTGCACAGAGCAGTATTCTGGGACACCGGGGCGAGACAGACCATTCCAAGACGATGCGTATTTCAGCGTGAGCTGATAAAACAAACAGAAAGGGGCTCTGTCACAGAAGAACTGGTTACGAAGAGAGAAAATTTTTGTAAGCTAGTGACAGCATATACTTAAGGCAGCAAATCAGTCAGCAGATCCCAAAGTAAATAAGATTCACATTTTACATTTGTACTAACACTCTTCTGCAGCTTCTTCCTTATCTTCCCTTTCAGACCCTACTCTCTCACCTCCCTCCATTCTCAAGATGACTTCCATCAGATTTATTGATTCAGATTGTTCAAAGAAGCAAGCTTGTTTTCATAGCCCTGAAAGCAGCACAGATTACCATTCGAGAGTTTGGGGCTACTGAATAATTGAAAGTGTAGACTTCCAATTAGGTAAGTCTGAAAGTGAACAGAGTGTTATCTTTCTGTCTCTCTGTGTTTGAATTAAAAACTACATATTCACAGAATATAAATGCTTTTTTTCTGCCTTAAAATAATAGCTTTCTTTCTGTTCCTCAGAAGATGGAGATCTTGGTCAACATCTGCATAAATTACAACCTGTTATATGACCAACATTTTAAGAGCTTTTTATTTTGCCTTCTTCAAAACAAAAGTTCACATTAGAATGTCAGGAAAATGCAAAGTAAACTTAGAGGCCATGACAGGTCTTAACACAATGGGTGTAAATTTTCCATGACTTTTTGCTGTTGTTTCCAAGAGCCTTTTTTTCTTTTTTTTTTAATAGACTTTTCTAACCATATAATGATTTTATTACCATATTCTTCTGTTTCTGACTTCCTTTAGCTTTTTTAATTTAACCTTAGGAGATCAAGAAGGTAAAAAAATAAGAGCATACATATATACACATACATATACATACATATACACACACATACACACACTTATACAGATGTATGTAACAATATTTTCTTTCTTTCTGAAACACATCAGAAAAGGCAAAGCTTTTTCTTTTCTGAAACCATTCTGCATGAGATAGTTTTATTTTTTTTCATAAAAAAATGAAAAAACATCAAGAATTTGATAATATATTATTGGATGTAAGCATAAACTTCTCACATTTATTATTATTGGATGTTTATGCTTTCTCAATATATTAAGTATCCTCGGTTTAACATATGGCCCCAGAAATAGAGAATAAACTCAAGTGGTATGAGGTCAGGGGTATCACAGCATGTCAAAAGCCTTTGAGCTTCTTGTTAAAGCATGCTTTTGCACAGCATATGATCCTTGAGTGTGGCTCCAGTGAAACATTTGTCCTTACCAGGAGACAGCTACTGAACAGGAGGGAAGAAAATTCAGAAGGGCAGTGTATAAAAAGTATGGAACTATCAGTAGCTACTTATGGGTTACATGGGTTTAGCGGACTATATTGAATGGTACCAGCTGGCTATCAGACAGAAATTACGAGAAAAATATTTGGACTGGAACAACTCCTGATGTTCTTTCTAGTCCCTTGGTGGCCAAATCCATAAGAATGAAAGTGTTCTGCTGGGAGATCGGTCCCTAAACTGTCTCTTGGGGAGATTGCACATTTTGCCTCCCATGAGCTGCAAGACCTATTGCAGTCCTATGTATCCTTCAAAAGGTGATCCCAGGGGCATCAGTAAGGCAGTCAGAGCTTTCTGTGCAGAGAAAATGCTCTATCTATTAAGGAAATAAACCATAATAGACCATGATGTCAGGATTTCTGCCGATATCCCAGGCAAAGGGCGAGATTCCACCCCTCAGCCTTAGTATGAGGGTCTTCGTTCAGCTATTCTGTGTCAATTGATTCTGCACACAAAAGCCCTCTAATAACGAGAGCTCTATACTGGGCATTTTGCTCTTCCAAGCACAGTCCACACTTTGTGGCTTGAGCAGACCCCAGAATCAAAAGCGGTTATGGTCACGCCATCGCATCTAAAAAAGTTGTCACAGTAAATCTGAAAGTCAAGTAGTAGAACAAGGCTGACAAGGTTCCCGGCAACAAATTGATTTCATGACCCTTGGGGAGAAACAGATTGAGACGTCAGCAGGATACAAGGGACCTCACGGGAAAAGCCATTGGAGTCTGTAGGAGGTGTCTGCCACTCCAACTTATCTCACAGCTCATCACTGTGTGTGACTGCCATAGATAATGATAATGAAAGTGAACTCATTTATGGAACAGTTATCTTGATCACAGTTTGGACAGAATGTAAAACTTCATGTGAGTGACAGTATTTGGAGATACAAGCAAAAGTCACTCACATTTACTTCAGTGAAGGCTTGGAATATCTCACCAGGCAAACCAGGAAAGAAGAGGAAAATAAAAGGATTAAAACTCACAGACTTTAATTTTTAGCTCTGATTTTTCTTGAATGGAAGAAAACAACTTCTTTAATCTGATATATAATTAAAAGTTACATTGTTTTCTACTCACAACTAATTTCCACTCCAAGCTCCAGCAGAAACACCACCTCAAAGTTAGCCCGGGACAAAGCAGTAAAGCAGGCAGCCTCATTGGGAGACACCAAGGAAATAAAATGTCTGTCTCGCCCATGACATTTAGCAGTATTTCAAAGGAAGATTACCACTACTCTTTGACAACCTGCTCACAGCTTCATCATAGGCCTAACCCTGAGATGTTCTGCTCTCAGCAAACCTTGTAACACTTTCTCTCTGCCTTGCCAGGCACAGAATGCCGTGTTTATGTCCCTTACAAGACAGATAATTTTTTCCTCCTATTTTTTCCCAGCTTGCTAGCAAAATGTAATGAAAATATCGAGATTCATTTACGCCTACTTTTATCACCCGCTGCTTGTGCCCCCACTCTCCTCACACTGTAACACATTGCTCAGATGTAATTGCAGCCACAGGCTCTGTGAGTAAAACAATGAAGGTGAGCCCAGGAGATTCACAAGGCTGTTCTCTGAATGTGCTGCAAACCGAAAACAAGTATCTCAGTTAAACACCATCTCAACTTTCTCTCTGTAATAGCTGATTGCTTTTTATGCCTTCCTAGTTTGGTGCAGAACTTTGAGCTAGATCATAAAACCATGGAATGGTTAGAATTGGAAGGGACCTCAAAGATCATCTAGTTCCAACCCCCTGCTATGGGCAGGGACACCTTCCGCTAGATCAGGTTGCTCAAAGCCCCATCCAGCCTGGCCTTGAACACTTCCAGGGATGGGGCCTCCACAACTTCTCTGGGCAGCCTGTGCCAGTGCCTCACCACCCTCACAGTAAAGAATTTCTTCCTTATATCTAATCTAAATTTACCCTCTTTCAGCTTAAAACCATTACCCTTCATCCTATCACTACACACCCTGGTAAAGAGTCTCTCCCCATCTTTCCTGCAGGCCCCCTTTAGATACTGGAAGGCCACTATAAGGTCTCCCCAGAGCCTTCTCTTCTCCAGGCTGAACAACTCCAACTCTCTCAGCCTGTCTTTATAGGAGAGGTGCTGCAGCCCTCTGATCATCTTCATGGCCACTCTCTGGACTCACTCCAACAGGTCCATGTCCTTCTTATATCCTCTGGGGGCTCCAGAGATCCTCAGAGGTTTTTCCCAGCTCTATCATACATGTATTTTTTCTTCTGGAAAAATTGCATTTTATTTTCTCCTGGTAGTTAACATAAAAATAAAACACTAGAAAACAAATTGGAGTTCCAAGGGAATGTTACATTGGAAGCAAAGTCATCGAAACCAGAGGCTCAACTCTGCAGCAAGGATTTTCAGTTCTGCTGAACGCTATATCCTGTAAGCAATAGAGGAACTTAAAGATGGGCTTAGGTGGAGCTAAAGTTCACAAATAAAAATGGACATCCAAAATATCCCCAGCACAGCTTCACTTCAAATGAAGACCCCGTATCTGACATGACCTTTCTCAAGACACTTGTCGTTCTGTTTCTGAGCCGAATTCACTGGGCCTGCATAGTGATGTGGGCAGCTCCTCCTTGAGCCCCATCAGGAGTCAAAAACTGCTGGAGATGGGTCTTATCTGACAGGGGTTCAGGGAAAGCTCAACAGAAACCAATAGGATGGTGCCCTCACAGAATATGCCTGCAGTGGTTTTCTTTTTTAAATAATTTCTGGAGCAGTAACTAAGTGGTAACAGCATTGCCACCAACAGGGGTGGCAAGAAGCTTCTTCAGAAACTGGAAGACTTTGGTTGACTGACCTCCATGTTCTGTGGTAGTCCAGCTCACATTTACCATGCTCCAGCAGGTTCTCCTGGGGAGAGCAACACATTTCCCACTGCCAGCAAGAGCTGTGCCTCCTGGCAGACAAGGAAATAAAAAATCTGGAGAGAGTGAGTAAAAAAAAGCAGAGGTGGCAGATGACTCTCTAACTTCTCCAGCTGAGCGCACAGTTGGAAGGCACAGAGCTCACCTCTGGTCCATCCTCTCAGGACTACTTCTGCGTATTTAATTAAATGCTTTCTCTCATGTGCTTAGTATTATAACTCTAATAACCGTATATGGCCCAATGTCTTCTTTTGAAGTTATGTTTTCCGAAGGCCATTGAACTAATTCCTATTTACTACACCAATATTACATAGCTATAGGGATACTTCCCAGCACAGAGAAAAAAAGCACAAACCCTGTGGCAGAGGGAACTGCCCTTTGTAAACTTGTAGCTATTTTCTACAGTTTATCAAGAAGGACGATGGTTCCCAAAGTAAATTTAGAAATTTAAAAATTTAAATTCAGGTTTCTAATTAGGATAACACTCTTTACTTACTAGGTTTACTATTTAGTAGTAGATTTCTGCTAGCGTCTGGCAGAAAAAAAAAAAAACAATGGAGAAAAACAGATTAATACAGGAAAAAGAGCACTAAAGTTATTCAAGAAAACCCCTATGCCTAGGAAACATTGCATAAAACCAGCTTTCAGTAAGGGCCCTAGAAAAAGGCATGTGGATTATTATGTCGGTAGAAGGTCTGACAGCACCACCAAATGATCCAAGTGGTCACCATTCATATATGAATGAAGAGCTTTCAGAGAAACTCATTCTAGTTCATGAGCATTCAGGCCACACATTTCTACCCACATGCACTTCCATATTTCAGTGAATAATCTTCAGACTTAAAGAAAAGGAATAAGTCAAAGAAATAGAGTATATTTTTTTTCCTCCCTTAGAATAGAAAAATATAACTTAAACAAGAGAGAAGTATAGCTTCAGATCAGAGCATGGAAGCGTGGGAGCTGTGCTCTGTAATTGGGTTGCGTGGGAACAAATTACCTTGAGTAAAAAAGGACACGGACCTCTGCATCTGAAAAGTTTGGAATCTGACTTGGGAATGGCACAGGGGCATCAGACAGCTCAACACCATTAATGCAAACAGGTGTCTTTAAACAGCCAAGATCCACAGGTACTGTGCTGTATTCCAACCTCTTGGGAAAACAGGGGAGAGCTGTCTATGTTCCAGGGAATAAGAACTTGGTTCTTTACTAGCGCTATTCTTTACTGGAATATAAGATCATCTTATTCATTCGTACTGGATGTCTGTGTCCAGGTGGTGGCAGTGGAGGGGCTGCAGCGGTGGCCTCTGTGTGAAGAGTGCAGGGGCTGCCCCCAAGTCAGACAGAACCAGTTCCAATGGACCCCCTGCTGCTGCCCAAAGCCGAGTCTGTCAGCAATGCTGGTGGTGTCTCCATGATGGCATATTTAAGAACAGGTAAAAGTGTTGCATGGCAGCTGTGAGAGAGTTGTCCTCCTGCAGCCCATGGAGGACCATGATGGAGAATATATCCACACTGCAGCCCGTGGAAGACCATAGCACACAACAGCAGGTGGCCATTCACGTCAGATCCTGTTAGGATTCTTGTGCCTCCTTTCCCACTCATTACTCCTGGTCAGGTGTGACAGTGTGTCAGGTTCTGCTCCTGAAGATTTTCGTATTTGTATTGGCTGCTTCTCTGCCTTGCTGGTGGGGCAGCAGCACTCACAGCCCTGTTGTCCAGCCTGTCAGCAAGGAAGACTTTCAGAAAGGGTCTCACCAGGCCACTCAGTGCCCTAAAATGGCACATACTTCATGAGAAGAGTAGCTTTGGAGAACGTGGTTGTCTGGCATATGCAAAGCAGATTTTTTTTNCCTAAGGCTTTTTGGTCAACACATTAAACCATTATACAATGGAACTGAATTCCCATTCTCATAACATCTCAGTATGTATTTTTATATATATATCTGGCACTGTTTACAGCTTAAAACTCTTAAAGTCCCGATTATTTTTTTCTCAACACCACAAATTCTTCTGAAGGAGCACAAAGAGAATGGTAAATTTCAGCTCAAGCACTGAAGTTTGATACAGGTATTATCTGCTAAAATTTTTTTCTTATAAATGTCTGGCAACTCTAGTACATATTCTGCTCTATCTCTAGCAAATGTATTACTAGTCTAAGTAACTATTAAATCGCTGTACGGTGTCACAGACGAACAGTGGTCTATTAACTAATCAACAAAACACAATGAGGACATTGCCATTTAATCGTTTTTAATGAGAGATGTTACAGGAAGAGTTTGAGTATGGCCAAACTGAGGCAATAAGACAGATTTATGCATCAGCTAGAAAGACCTTTCCCGTATAAAATATAATTATCAGTTGTTTATTTCCTACTCTGGCTCTGTAGAATTTTATCTGTTAACATTTTCCTTTCTTTCTTTTTATTAATCAAGACCAATATAATTTATGTTTTCTATTATATATTTCATATTTTATTTTATAGACATGTCCTTTTTTTTTTCTTCTCTAAAAATCCTTCTTATTTATACACAAGAACAAAGAGACTCTTTATTCTTTGGTGTTTTAAACCAAAAATTATCATTTTTACTGCCCTGTGCTCCCTATAGCCAAAAAAACTAGACCAAAATTTGCCTTAATGAAGTGCTATGGCATATAAGAAATCTCTTTGCTAAAAGATTAGTGATATCGGTGTTTGGTGGCTTGCTTTAGCTTTGATTTTATTTTCATCATTGTTTGTTTTTGCAGTAAAATATTTCAGTGTTTTCATGAAAATCTTTAAATAATAACTATCTTAACATTCCTCTGCAGTGTGTTTTTGTTCTTCCTATTCTGAATCATTCATATTAAATGCATGATCTACTAATATTTTGACTACTTCACAATGAACTGCAGGATGATAATTTGATTCTTAATTTAAATAGGCATCTGTGTAAGTATCTTTTCTCTGAACTGTGAAAGTCAATTCACCATGATCTTTCCTAATAATATTTTACATCAAGAAATAGAAGTATGCCATTATTATCTCCTTCTAGATCAGTTCCATTTTACTGGACGTAATTGTTACTGCACAGTCCTCCAGACTGCTTTATCTCATTCTATAACTACGACGACATTATTTGCATGCTACTACTGATTTTTCCACACTGAGCTGCTCCTTTAAAATTTCATATTAATGTATGTTTAAAGTTGACCATTGCTAAAAGGGATTCTTTCTTTATATGTTAAAAAATAGGAATAGGACTGGATGATTGTTTAAGAATAAGAAGTTATTAACACAGTGTGGGAGTTAGGACATAAAGCAAACCCCAATATGCCGACTTGTCTGCCTATTTTATTTGTTGAACAGGATTTGTGAATTGAGAGGAGAGCAGAAATATGTAGCTTCTATATGTGGTTTGTACTTCCTGCATGATGTAAGCAAAAATCTTAATTTTGTGTTCAAACCACGTAGTTGGAAAATATCACTAACTTTAATAGGAACATGAGTAAGGACTACAAGTCATATTTGTTTTAAAGCACAAATTGTTCCTAATATTGCAAGATAACACATACTTGTTATTTTCAGTGATCACCATACTACATTTTTGGGAAGACTTCTTAGGCAACAGTGGGTAGAAATTGGTTTCCTTGTAAGGATGAGTGCAGTCTACTCTAAATGAATGGAAGGAGTTGTAAAGCCACATGTGCTCTGTAGCACAGGTTCTGCTGACTGATTCCAGTGTGAGGCTGTCTCAGTAAATATGAACTTTCCTGTGCTCCACAAAAGAACAGTAAGGATTTCTCTTTTTGTTTTCACGTTCTAAGTAAATCCAACCCCAAATCTTTGAAGTTTTTTAGACACTCTGGGACATTTACTTCTAAGGCATGTACTCATGGTTCAGAAAATAACGATACCACTAACTATTTGATTCAGTATCAGTGACCCCAAATCAGTGTCCTCAAACATCCCAGGAGAATAATTCAGTCACTAGAGCATCAAGTGAGCTTCACTGTAGCTCAGTAAGTGTGTATTTACAGAAAATGAAATGGTTCCAGTAAAAGATACAAAGAAAGCCTCTTTAATATCTTGGGATGTGGAAAGCTACACTTCAAACCCCTAGAATGAGCTAGGCACAGTGGGGCTCTTGAATTATAGCTGCATATATCCTTAGCATATGTCAAAACCACTTGGCTGTGGAGTAGCCGCATGGATGGTTTCATAATCTTGGCTTTCCATCTTGGTCTTGATGTAGGACCACCCTGCCTGAGTGTTCAAATAGCTGTAGCAATCTCCTACCTGCAGCCATAAATGTCAATAAACCATATCCAGCCCATCATGCACAGCTGAATGATTTCTTGCTCTTATTGCATTCATGGCTGGATAGCTAAGAAGCTCAGATATGTAGATGCCACATTTTAGGTAAACATACTTTACACATAAATTTAAAGAAACTTGGTCATACTTCTCAAGACTTCCTAATAGTAGCAATATAGAAAGCTTACCACCTGTCTCCTAAACATCACCAGAGTCAGCAGAAAAGGATCTGAAAAATTCAGTGAACAGCTGGTGAGAGAAAGTCCACTGAAAATTCCTGAGAGCAGAATCAGGAAAGAACACATGTGAAAACACAGAACCAACTAGCAATGCAAACATATCCTTAGAAAGCCAAGCCATAGAAAACAATTACCGTGAAAAACCCTATATAACAGGAAGAGATGAAGCATGGTTTGTTGTTATTAAAGGGTAAAATATCTGTCGTACAGTCAGCTAAAAGTGTTAAACTAAAACCTCTCCTAGAATCAAGTAAGTCCAAGTAACATACCATACAGAGATCATTTCCCACTGCAGCCTGTTAATTATGGAAAAGAACCAAAAGAGGGAACTGAAAACCTTTTATAAACGTACACCTAAAAGGCAGGCAGATTATCAGCAAGACCTCAGCCACCTGTTACTAATTATTTTAGCTTCAGGTTCTTAAGTAAACACAGATGCAGCAAAACTAATCACTGGAGAAAAAGAAATCCTCAAGCAGAAGGTAGAAAAAAAATCCTTAACCATTACACTTCCCTTATAACACCCATCCTGAGAGATAATAATTTTTGAATGGAACAATTAATAAGGTCTTTTCATACCAAGGGAAATTACTCCATAATGAGGTTTAATGTGTTAGAATTGAGGTGGAATTTATTAAAAAATAAATAAAAGCCTTAGCCAACGTGAAAGGCAATACATTGGGTGGTTAGGGATGCTGTGTTTTGAAGGGCATTCTCACCACAAATTGTTAGTGCACAGGCAAAGCAAATGGAATAGTTATGTGAGGAAAAATGCACAGCAAATGAAAGCCAAGAAAAGAACCCACATAGGCATCAAACATTAAAGCAACTGCTTAGTAAGCCCTAACATACTTCAAAATTCTATGTGATGCACCAGCCTTACATACCAGCCTACTGGGAAAAAGAAGAGCTTTGCCCCTGTGCATCACTCCTTTGAGCTATGCCGCATTTCTCGAACATTTTCACTCTCTGACTAAAATTTTAAGCCAGCCAAGTGTGGACACTTTGCCATGAATTCTCATCAGGGAAGCCAGGAATATTAACAACGTGAAGAATGGTAATCATGCGCCATCCCCTTTTCCTGTGCAACATGAAGTACCACCTCATGCCAGTACAGAGAGGAAAGTTTTGCTACATCTTCTTTTGCTGCGCCAGAGCAATCCTCAGCAGTTGCTTTGCACTACATAAATCTCAATATGTGTATCAGGTCTTTGTGAAGGGCAAAGAAAAGTCATCATGAAAGAACAAAGTACTAAGATGATCAATGAAAATGCAAGGTTAAGTAAAACCAAACCAAACCCATACAAATGGTATTTGAGTACAAATCAGAATAGTAGAATCTCATAATAATGCACTCAGGGAAACAAAAGAAGATACACAGTCGATGAAATAGATTTGAAATGCTAAAGTGGTGGATGAAATCCACTTTTGTGCAGAGCAGCAGCGAAAGGCCGGTGTGCCAGCAAGCAGAGCACAGGTAAGGTTTAGCTGGTGCTGCAGAAGGATGAATTTCGTTCAGAATGTTTTGGACTTTGGGAATACAGCCAAGACCAGCAGTGCATATCTTGATAGAGTAGCTATATTACTTCACTACTAGCGTTCAGCCTCAGCCACCTAGGACATGAAGAATGTACAGTCTATTCATCATGACTTTAAAAAATATGTATTTTAACAGCTTGGAAAAGTCCCGCAGGTAATTCCATCATGAGCAGATCAAAAAGCAGTCATGGACAGTGAACATCAAAGTTTGATTGCTATTGATACATACATAAAAATCAAGCAGTGTCTATTTTACTTATCTTAAAAGAATAGCTTCAGTAATTAGCATAAAATAATATTTAAATCTAGATAAAGGTAATTCTTTGCACTCGTATGAGTCTTAACCTCCCTCACAAATCAGTTGGGAAACTTAAAAAACCTTAAAAGTAGAAGGAACACTTTGAAATGCAGCTGTTGTTAGGATGGTCTCCAATCACCGCCCCAGCACTGACATTCCAGTAGGTTTGTGCAAGGGCCGGGGGGAGAAAAGAAGTGAAATCAGCTGAATAGAAATCGCAGGGGAAATTATCATAGTTAAACAATAGCCAAAATCCCTAATTAGAATGCATCCACAGACACTAGAGCTCATACTTACACTTCATTAAAGAGGGACCTGGGATATTCAGTAAGCAAAAGTCTTCAGTTTCTTAGTTGTGTATTTTGTATGGATACAAGAATCTGCGAAGGGGAATTTATCAGTAGGTAAATAGATTGTGGAGGATGTACACAATCCTTTAACTATTTCTTGGGAGTTTTGTGGTAAAAAAAAGATGAGAAGTGGATACAGCCTTAAAGTGGGGAGGCTTGCAATTAACTAGTGTGGTACCCCAGATTTTATACCATGCGTAGTTAATCTTCCGTCAACTCACAAAGAGATTAAGCACTTTTTTATTGTCAGAGGAAACTGAAGGCAAGTTTGAAAGTCTTAGGGTACTAAGAAACCTAAGTAGAAATCTGACAAATATTTCTTGAAAGGAGAATTTTCTGTCAGAACTGACTGGTTTCATTAGGACTGCATAGTAAAATAAAAGCTCATCCATATTTTGCGTGGACAGATTTTTATTATGAAGTCTCTCATGTCTTGCTCTTGGAACAGTCAACCATTGACACAAAGGAAGAAGGTAGTCGGGTGGTAGGAAAAAAAACCCTCACTAAAGAATGAAAGATTATAAAACAAAAACATTAGGCAGTGCGCTAAACCAACGAATGGTATAACATTTTTATCAGCTTCTTTTCAGCTCACATCAAGATGCAAAAACTTCTATAGGTCAAACAAATAATTTTCTATACTACATGACAGAAGCAGAAGGGAATTATAATTCCTCTCTGCAGATTGATAGACTTTCTATTGAACTTTCCACTCAGCTCAGCTAAAGTTCATCTTACTTATGGATAAAACAGAAAATATTGGAACTTCTTTGAAACATGAAACATCAAAAGTTAACAATGCACATCCAGGGAGCAAATGTTCTCAAAGTGAAAAATGTGTATAGCAGCATTACATGCTTAAGTTGTTACAATTGGCTTACATTTTTTTTCTGCTGATTTTCCAAATGTGACTTCCTTCTAAGAATCAGATGCTTACTTGGGTGATGTCTTCAGAGAAAACATCCCTCTAACATTAGGGACATTAGAGTCCCTCTAAACACGAAGAAGAGCTTCTTTACTTTGATGGTGGCAGAGCACTGGAACAGTCTGCCCAGAGAGGTGGTGGAGTCTCCCACTCTGGAGACATTCAAAAGCCACCAGGACACCATCCTGAGCAACCTGCTGTAGGTGAACCTGCTTTGGCAGGGGGGTTGGACTAGATGATCTCCAGAGGTCCCTTCCAACCCTTACCATTCTGTTATTCCGTGATTATGGTCTTTGTAGAAATCCAGAGTAGCTAAGCAAGCAGGTTCAATGTCAACCAAGAGCAGGTATTAGTCAGGTTATGTTCTGATTTGTGTTGGTCCCTGAATTACAATTATCACTCGCATTACAAACACACTTAGAGGTCTTTCTGTTAGCAGTAATACTAAACCCTACACAAAATATTGTTGTAGAAATAAACTTGAAATGTAAAAAGACTGGAAGATAGGAAATCAGAAGTTGTACAGTCTTCATCTGACAACAAGGAGACTAAAATTAAGTGGTTTTGCACACAAAAATCTGTGTCAGAACTGGATTCTGCACTTACATCTTCCAAGGTATTTTTATCCCATGTATCCTTCATCATTAATGTTACACAACTTTTTACAGGATTAATGTTTTAATGCAGTTTACAAGTAGAAACTCAGGTAGAAACCTACTGTTACAGACTGTATTTTCACCTGAGTGCAGGAAGAAAACCAACAGCCACGAACACTGCATGCTTATTCTAATGAAAACATTCTGAACAGAAACACAGGTGGCTTTGTCCTCTTTATTTAGCTTTTGTTTTTCCCCAGAAAGTAGATACAATTATTTGCTGGGACACAGTTTTAGAAGCAATTTAAATTTAAATTTAAAAATATTTAGGCTTTAGTGAAGCACAGCGTGAGACCTAAAAATCAGCAAGATCAAACAAAGGGAAATTAAGCAACTGCAACAGGTAGAGATCTAAGGTAGAGAAGTACATCAGGCTGCAGAACCTGAGATCAAATACTCCCGATTTTCCTTTTACCCTTTGGGGTCGTTTCTCTGATAAATAATTCACAGACTGCAGTGCAAAGTAGTTTGCATACTGACAAGATTAAAAAGAATGCTTTGTCTGGGTTAAATTTACAATCTGAAACCTTCCTTTAAAATGTCAAGCAGGTAATTAATTTAAGATGGTTTGCCAAGCAGAATCTCTGACCCTGTCAGAATAATTTCATTTCTTGGGGGTGAAGGGGATATTACATTTATCTTTGTGGAGTCCCTGGTTTGTTTTCTTCTTCCCTTCTCCTCTCTTCTTGCCATTTATTACTTGTTTCATAACGTCACACTGAAGCAAAAATTAGCGCCACAATCTTTTCCCCGCGAATTTGTGACGATAAAGCAAACATTGGCTGCAAATTGCCAATGAATAGGGAATAGAGTACAAGTCAGACCTCTTGACTTGAACAGAAGATGAGCATTTTCCGCAGAGAGAGCTCTCCCCTGCCTGAGCGTTCAGACAAGCATTTTGAGTAGCAGTGGGAAATGCATAAATTCAACAGCACGAAGATTCGCTTTTGGCATAGCAAAACATCCTGTCCCACATAGGCACAGTAGTGTGCTTTCTTATGAATGAATGCCTAAATGCATGACAATCAGCGGGATTTTTACATCTGCTCTTCAAGCCAGGTTTACTGGTGTAAAATTTTATTAGAAATTGTGTCACCTCAGCTAATCCCTGCAGGCAGCGTGAAAGAGATTAAACAATGCAGTGGCACTATTTGGAGGTTCAATTTGAAGTTTGCATGGAGAAAAGGGGATCAGAACACAGAAAGATGCCAAAAAAAGGAAATATAATTAACTTTCCTGAATAGGTACTGAATTTTCTCTTAGAAGCAGATTGTGATATTGTATACTAATTGGTTAAAACAAATGCCATTTCAACTCACTAATCAAGACACAGTAAGGTGATCTTGATTTTCTTCAAGAGGAAGAGGTCACACCAAGCTTGACTTCATCTGAAATCCAAGGAAAATGTAAATCAAACACTTATAAATTGCAAATATAAATCCCAAGATGTATGGCTAAACTTTTATGCAAGTTCAAATTAGAGATACACTGAAGTATTTGAAATAGTTTGGAGTGCTTAGCAGTCCTCCATGCTGACTGAGCTTTTGAACTTTACAATTATTTATCTTTCATGTGGCTATCCAATAAACACCTATTTTTCTCTTCTAAATATCCCCTGTATCCAAACAGGTCATGAATTAAGCCTATTTATAAAAACCTTTCTTTCAGGAATCAGCACAGAAAAGTGAAAATAAACCAGGAAACCTGCATTCTGAACAGAAACCTTGAAATGGACAGCAGGAGTATGAAATTCTCCATATTGGAAGCTGATCAGTGGCACCTGAGTAGGGACAGTGTGACCCCTCAAATGCCATTGTTCTCTCAGTGTTTAAACTGATGCCTCGCATACTCCCTAACAAGCTTATTTTGGCTCAGTGGGGCTACTCAGACCCTTAATCAATAAGTAGCGACCACATCAAGTGAATGAAGGTAAAGCCTGTTTGATTTTTCAAACATCACTAATCCTCAGTCCCCAAACTGCAGAGCAACAGAAGAAAGCTTTTTGAAAATCCGCGTTGCGGGTATTTTAGGATGTTATGTCTTTCACTGGCCAACACTTCTGCTGATCTTAGTCTCCTCCTGGAAAGCTCTCTTTAGTCATTAACTTTCAGGAAGTAACTCAACCAAGTTTCCATTAGGCCAGATTTCATTCCCAGAGTTGAAAATGCAGTCATTTCCTTCCTGGCCAGACATTATCCATATGGGGAAAGAAAGGATGGGGCTGGACGCAAGGCCAGAACATGATATGCTGATGAGAGTTTTTAGTTTATTTCAGAGCAGTGAAGACAAAAGTATCCGGAGCACCTTTTTCAACCTGATTCATCTGAGTCTCCCTCACAACTATGAACTGTACGTGTAAAATGTGGTCTAAGGATGGGAAAAAGATAAATGTCATAGTGCCAACTCCCCAGCAGTGAGAATACTTGTTGTTCCATTGAAATGAGTGGAGGTTTGCCTTGCATTCAATCTTTCTTGTTCCCTATTCAGTACAAAGTGATTTCTTCTTGTCCAGCGCTGTTCTGCAAACAGTCAGGTTGGCATAAAGTAGCACTCTGAGCCTTCTTTTCTCCAACATATGAGATTTTTGAGTGAAACAAAGCCATGCGTTTTTCACAACG
Source organism: Anarhynchus alexandrinus (assembly GCA_008711295.1). NCBI lineage: Eukaryota > Metazoa > Chordata > Aves > Charadriiformes > Charadriidae > Anarhynchus > Anarhynchus alexandrinus. The sequence goes on along the minus strand of VUYV01000157.1, from coordinate 2,160,570 downwards.
CTTTCAAAGTAAATATATGTTTCACCATAGAATAAGGTGTGATTTCTCTTGATAATCCTTACAAGGAAAATACTCAGATACTCCCAGATCAGACACAAATCTGAATTACCTGTGACTATTTCACAACTAATATGCTATATTCAGGCCTTGATTCAGTAAGACAAAAAAGCACAAGTCTAGTTTCAATCCAACATCTGCATAAACCCTGGAGTATTCAAAGTGACTCATTTTAAAACAAATTTTAAAATAGCCTGCTTATTGGGAGTGCCTCTCCTCAAAGATCTTCAGAATGAATCCAGTGCTCCACTATAAAAAGTGATAATTTTCCTTTCTGTTAATGAGAATTCCAAAAATGGATGAACAGAAATTCACCTTATTCAGAGGCAAAGAAAGTGCTCACCCATTTTTGAGACTGTGAGATTATGTCCCTATTCCACAAATAACTATACTCCACGCTACATATGCACTGCTTTGAAGATAACCAAAGTTGTTTAAATCTCTATTCCAATGACAGAAACATCTTGCCTTAAGAAGCTACATTTGAAAATTGCAGTTCGTAAACTTAGATCTATGATAGAAACACCTTGAACCAGTAGGATTTATAGTGGGTGTTTCCAAAAATCATAACGAAATGATAGATGAAGAAAAAAAATCTTTTTTGTTGTGTGAATGGCCATATTGACAGTTTAAACTCATTCACGAGCAACTGATGATAACTGGTCCAGAGGACAAAGGTAGTTCATCAAAAAACAAACCGCATATATTGGTCTATTAGTATGTTTTGTGAATAGCATGAACATACATTTCCTACCCTGTAATTACTATTTACAGAACATTTAGCATTCCCATGTAAAAGCAGCTGAATTATTTGTTATGTCAAAACATCTAGGATAAAATAAAACAGTTTTCCCCAAGAGTGAAAAAGTAGGTACCATATGAATTTTAATATGTTGTCAGATATTCTGACAACAAATTATGAACAGAACTTCTACGATGCTAATAAAAGAACAGTTCCTGGGGGACTGGAAACCGAGAAATTATATTCAAGGTATGAAAGACAGTAAATGTATTAATACTATTACAAATACATTCTCAAATTATTTCGCTTCTTTAGTATGACTTTTCTAGTTTTCAGACTTTTAGAATCCTCTAAAAGCACTCCTGGAAATGCTTGGAAAATACTTTCCAGTAACTTTGTTAGAATTCATAGTCTTCTTATCACACAACTTCATTTGCAATACATCCTTTCAATAAGGATATCCAATAATGTCTCTTTTCCATAACAGCGATGACTTTTATCTCTACAAATACACAACAGCGCCTTCACTACAAGCTTATCAGCAACATAAGACCAGGTTGAACACATTTCTTTTCAAACAGAGTTTTGATCTAAAAAAATGCTGTGCTTAAAAACTATGTGGTCTTGGGGAAAGTTAACTGCATCGGAAAAATGCTCCATTCTTCTTTCATCCTACTGGTGCATTCCAAGCTGGGGGCAAAGCAGGGAAAAGGAGGAGGGAAGCATGTTTTGGCTTTCACACTAGCATCACAGACCTCCTTTCCCTTCCTCAGGTATCTGAGAGCTGATGTTGAAGCTTTCTGAAGTTAATCATCTGTTGAAGGTTTGGCACTTCAAATTAAATAGTAAAATTACCAAATGGTAAATGATGGTATTTCAGGTGAGTAGGAGTATTGCAAGCCAGGTAATAGCACAACTATAATCGATTAGGTTAACAGACTGGACAAATCACAAGGTAATGCGCTGTAGGAGCTACTATGCACTGATATTTAAAGACATGCTGGATGGGTAAATAGCTCATTTTCATCCTTATCTTCTCTGGAGCTTACAGAAATCCATGCTATGTTTATAGGTTTTGTGTCAGTAAAACTGTGAACATGTATTCTTTCACATACAGAGATCATAAAATCTAGGGGAAAAAAAAGACATATCTAAGTTCTGCATAGTCTGTGTATTTCCTCAGAGTTTATATCCAATGTATTCTTAAAAAAATTATCAGTTTTACCCTCCATATGCAAAGAGTTGCTCTCACTATATTTAGTTTGGACCACAGTACCAGTATAAAAAGTTGTTTAGAGAATACCACAGAAGCTTTAGCAAAGATCTTCAATAAAAATGCAACTAAAAAATTAAGGAAAGTCACTCTATTTTAGTATGTTTGTTGTTATTCGGGAATCCTAAATGAGATTTTTCTGAAAAGAAAAAAAAATTAAAAAAAAGTTGCTAATAAATACAAAATTGAACAATTTAGGAAAGCCACTTTTGAGATTTGATTTTTAAAATTTATCAGCACCTTAATGATGAGACAATATCATTATTCATATGTAAAAAAATGACTCAAATATTCTCCTCTGTCCAAGTACTATGCCAAATCTAGCTGTAAAGGGTTGTTCTGTTAAAAAAAAGAAAATTATAGGTTGTTAAATAAGAGGTTGCATCATAATTGACATATTTAGATATTTTTATCCCTATATTCCTCTTTACTATTTGTGTCACACTTTCTATAGATTTTCACTTATTAATTATCACTTCTGTAATATCTGAGATGTCCAAATAATATGTAATATCCAACTTCCTCAATAAACTAGAGCTTACTGAATAAAATATTCTAATTTGATTTGGACCACGTCTCACAGCTGCGGACGTACTTTGGCCAAAGAAAGCAAAGAAAAAAATGATGTTTCAGAAGATAAATCCAGAGGTTTTCAAAAGCAGAAGTTAAAAATAAAACTCTTCTCCCAGATAATTTTTGCTTTAGCAAAAAATGAGCAAGTGAAAAACAAAAGGTATACAGACACACAGAAAATCAAACTTAGATTTAAAAGAATCGTGAGACTTCAACTTTATGACCACCATCCTGCTTTCATGAGCCAAGCAAACGTAAAGCAGAGGAGTAACATCATAAGGAGAGACTGCTCTAGAGTTTGTACGGAGAACTCTGCCTTTGGACAAGAGGGAATTCCTGCAGGATAGTTCCAGTATGCAGCTTTCATCATTCCTTTTCTACCAAAAGCCACAGAAGCCCCTAAAAGAAAAGTTTATTACAGCAGACACCTATAGAGGGGAATATTTTTTTTTTAATTTGGACCTGAGCTGATTCTGGTGAGTGTGGCCAGGCTGACAAGCTAGTCCCTTTAGCCAGGAACGCCTTGTGCCTGCCCTGTTTTCTTATGGCGGCATTTTTTACTTACCCAGCACCGCTGGCCCACGTACCATGCTATTCCCATGCCTACGTGGAATAAGAGTTAGTAGCTCGTTTGGATTGCCTGCCATTTTTGCTAGTTATCCTAAAGTAATGAATAGGCCAGATCCTGCTGTTCAGTAATGTCTTACCCAGTTAAACCCACACGGTTATCACTGGCTTCAATGCGCTATCCCTTTTACACTGCATGAAAGCATGTTGGCCTCTAAAAAGCATTGCAAGCCTTATCTCAAAGACTGAGTGTCCTATTTCAAGGAATTCCTTCTTCTCTATACTTACAGTGCTCAACACAACATCTTCCTCAATTTTTAGGAAGGTTTCCATTGATATTAGTGAGTCAGCTAAAGCCTAAAGAACAATTGCACAGCTGTTAGTCAGCTGAAATTTCCCATTTATTAAGGAAACACATATCTTTTTCGGCGTTGAGATTACAGACCATAAGTTTGACTGTTTAACTGTTCTATTCCTGGTCTTCTTGCTGAAGCAAGGCGAGGGTTTACTGGTTTTCATTACAGTGTTTTAAGTGGTGCAGCTGCTCTCCCACTATGAACTAGGCTGAAATAATTAAATTGTGTCACTGAGACCAATGAATGAGAGTAAATTAGCAACAGTGACCTTCTACTGCAGCTAAAATGGGTCACTGAATTTGAAGCAAAAATCTGCTGAGAAAATACAAGTGATAAACTTGTATTTAGCCTTCTTGGCCCCCAACCACATAGTAAATAAACAATGCAATTCTTTTTCTTGGTCATTGAAATTTGGAGGAAACCGACAATCCTTGAAAAGCCTATTCTGCATCTTACTAACAATAATGTCAGATTTAAGGTGAAAGGGATAGAGACACTAACTGCAAACAAGCTTTTGGATCTGTGAAGGGCAAACCTATTTCATTTGCTGCAGTGCTTTGTTAACCACTTGTGATTCACAGAACACTTTCAGAAGGCATTTCTCTGGATTGTCACTGTATTCTGTCAGCTCCAGCAATGATGGAAGCCTCCAGTATTGTGAGTATGATTAGGTGCAGAGGAATCTAAGGAAACCATCAGCAGTCAGTCAGCTTTCTTCACGCCCTTGCAATGCTGCAGCTAGACAGAAGGTAAGTTCTGACAGCTGATTTCAGAGTTTTACCCAAAACAGGATATCTCTCTCCTACTAGGGATATCAAATCCTTGACCTTTGCTTCTTTTACTTCCTTTACTTTTGATTTAAAAGATTAGAAACACTATAAAAAATACAATCTTCTCAAATGCCTTGGCAAATACATTGGGAAAATCATACAGAGGGAATAAAAGCATTCTGCTTAGCCCATAAATAGACAATCCACTATGAGGCAGATTATTTGGCAATCTCCAGCCCCTCACAATTTGATCTCTTTATGGGAAGAGTGGTTCTTATATATGGCAAAGTTTCACCTTCCACATTAATGCATTTTTTCCTGTCATTTAATATTATTGTATTATTATTGTTGTTATTTTCCTTCCTATTCTAGATATGCTTTTCAAATATTCCATCCGTGAGAGCTTTAATATTTAGACACCAGATGGTGATAACTGACTATACCCAAGACTGCAGGCTAAAGATAACAGCCTTTTAGTTATGTCAATAGTATTTGCACTTGTCTTCAAAATCACAGAATAATGACATATCTATGAATCTCCCAAGTTGTTTGCTTTGAAAAGGGAATCAGGATGTACTCTCTGTACAAGACTTAAACTGTACAGTATTCAGGGTGTGCTGTGAGTTGATTCCTAAGACAGAGCTGCATGTCGCTGTATGTTTCCATGGACTTGCGTCACAACTAGAGATCTGTAGTTTAAAAAGCTTGAAGTTTTGATTTGGAGTGCCATATCTTAAACTCCAACCTTCTAGAACACTGCCCTTGAGTGATCCAGCCAGTATTTTCCACCGTATTTGCTACTGTCAATCAATGACATTTATATAGATGGAGGCATATCACAACCAGCAATAGTTTATAGGACTTGCAAAATGAGGGTTGCAGAACTTCTCCCAGTGTTCACCATGTTATAACTTAAACTGCTTAGTCATAATACAAGAAAAGTACTGTATGTAGAATCATAGAATTGTCTCAGTCGGAAGGGACCTTTAAAAGATCATCAAGTCCCACCATCAACCTAACACTGCAAAAACCACCACTAAACCACGTCTACCCATCTTTTAAATACCTCCAGGGATGGTGACTCCATCACTTCCCTGGGCAGCCTGTTCCAATGCTTAACAACCCTTTCTGTGAAGAACTTTTTCCTAATATCCAATCTAAACCTCCCCTGGAGTAACTTGAGGCCATTTCCTCTTGTCCTATCACTTGGTACTAGCCAGAAGAGGTCAACTTCCACCTCTCTACAACCTCCTTTCAGGCAGTTGTAGAGAGCAATAAGGTCTCCCCTCAGCCTCCTTTTCTCCAGGCTAAACAACCCCAGTTCCCTCAGCCGTTCCTCATAAGATTTGTTCTCCAGACCCCTCACCAGCTTCGTTGCCCTTCTCTGGACATGCTCCAACACCTCTATGTCTTTCTTGTAGCGAGAGGCCCAAAACTAAACACGTTACTCAAGGTGGGGCCTCACCGATGCTGAGTACAAGGGAACGATCACTTCCTTAGTCCTGCTCACCATACTGTTCCTCATACCAATGTATATGTACATGTATATGTACCAATATAGTGGTATGAAGTTCAACAAGGTCCTGTACTTAGGTCATAACAACCCCATGCGGTGTTACAGGCTTGGGAAAGAATGGCTGGAAAGCTGCCTGGCAGAGAAGGGCCTGGGGGTGTTGATTGACAGCTGGTTGAATACGAGCCATCAGTGTGCCCAGGTGGCCAAGAAGGCCAATGGCATCCTGGCTTGTATCTATAATTCTATGATAATATAGCTTGTTTGCCCGAAAAATCCCAAAATGATAGAGTGCAACTCTGGGAAAGAAGCCCAGCAGATCGGGACCTTCTGTGATGTTTAACAGAACTTCATGGGATGGGAATACAGAAGCAAGTTTATAGCCGAAGCCTTATGCATTTTATTAAGCCACCCTGCACCCTCTGTCATCCTCTGTCCTGCTGAGTCTGCTCAATACGTTGGTCTGAAGCAGCAGCTAAGGAGTGACATAGCAAAACTGCTATGAAGAAAGACCTGTTTTCCTAGAAAGAAAGAAAGATAGATCTAGAATAAAAGATCAGTGCTGACACTTGTACCTTGGATTTAGCTTTCGAGGAAGAAACATAAAATAGAACTTAGGGATATCACTGACAGGATTGAGTGCCTTCTGTTTTAGTCTCAGAAGGTATTGCTGACTAAAGCGAGAACTGAAAAAAATCATGATACAAAAAAGAGGTTTTGATAAAAAGTTTCACATCAAAGCCTAATACTTGTACCCTTAACTAAACATGTGGAAAGTGTCTTCCTTCACATTGTCGAATTATTAGCATCATCTCTTCTTGTCATCTGTAAGGTGCAACCTAAGAATTGTTTCAGGTTGTCAAATGTTTGATTCCAACTAATTTTTGCTCATTCCCCTCTGCATGTAATCCCTCTCTGTCACAGAAAACAAATGTTTACCTGGACCAAGTCTGACAATTGAAAATGAACAAAAAGCCACTGGCAGTGGTAATGACCTTGGCCTACTCTTCCATTTTTGTCAGTTTCTGAGGTAGCTCTCCTGATAAATAAGCAAATTTTCAGGAGAAATCTGGACTTTAGAAGGGATAATTGAAAGAAAAAAAAAATTAAACTGCTAACTGCACTTATTTGTCCATTCTTCAGCATCCCCAAGTGCTGAGGGAGATGGCTGATGCCATTGTGAGGCCAATCTTGATTATCCAAGGGGATGGTGATCAGGGGAGGATGCTGAGGACTGGAGGAAAGTAAATGTGACTGCTACCTTAAAAAAGGGTGGGGAAGAGGACCTAGGGAACTACAGGCTAGTTGGCCTTTTTTCAGGCCGTAGGTGGGTGATGGAGCAAATAATCCTGGAGCCAGTTTCCAAACACATGAAGGACAAGAAGGTACTTGAAAGTTGTCAGCATGAATTTACACAGAAGAAATCATGTCTGACCAACACGACAACCTCCTAAATGACTTGCTTGGTGGATGAGGGGAGAGCAGTGGGTGTTCTTTGTCTCAACTTTAGCAAAACTTTAAACAATGTCTTGGGACAAACATGGCTCTAGTGCCAGAATGTTTAAATGTACCGGGTAAAATTTCAGTGAACGTGAATTTCATATGCTTATTTTTATAGCAAAAAGGAGTCCTATTAATACTCTGAGAATTTTCCTGTAGCCTCCAGATGCAGTTATCGTGGCCGATACCTGAATTTTCTGAGATCTCCTGCCTTCGTAATTCAAAAGCACTACCTTCAGCAGTTCAGAGCACATAGGCTTTAATGAGATAGCGTGCCAGTGGTTAGAGAGACCTATTACTCAGAGAAAGGGATATAAAACTAACATACTGTTTGTGGTTTGCAAAACCACAAAGGGAGCTGCTGCTGTAGGGGTAGAAACAATGACATCAAAACCAGCATGTAAGTTATAGTTTCATTTGCTACCCAGCCTTTTCTTTTGCTTTTATAGGTCATCATCACATTGGCTGCATTTTAAATATTACTGCTTTTCATTTTTCGAGCGGTAACATAACATTAAATAAATACTGGCAAGATCTACATGGCACAGCTATTTCCCAGCATGATTTTGTGCAGCTCAGCAAGTAATTTCACCTGCTGAGGGAACTCAGGAAAGCAACCAGGCAATCTCATAAGGCTACTAAATCAGTGTAAACAAAGTTGTATTTAGACTGGACCGGACAATGGTCTCAAGTTCACGAGCATAGGAATTTGCAGCTTATACTTCTTAATAGCAAATTTAATACGAGCTGAGTTTGGCACAAATCACAAAATTCTTGTCAAGCCATTCTGGCTTTTTGTTTGTTTGCTTGTTTTAGATGAGATACTAAGAGGTTACAGGAATATTCATTTCCTGGAAAATGCTGTGCGGAGAGTGTAAGAAACAGCATATTTCATAGGAACGATTTATGATTGTTGATTCTTTCTGGCTGGAGTTATCTTGCTTTTTAAACATGTAGCTTGGAAAAGCATGAAGCACCTTTAAATTTCAAATGGTAAATAATAAAGAAAGAACAAAATAAATTAAATTNACAACGAAAAAAAAAAAAAAAGAAAACCGCTAAACCCACCAGATTCCCAAACTCTTCAGGTTTTGCCAGTGTGTCCCTGATGTGACTGAGCTGCCCATTTCGCTCCTGCTCTCCAGCGGGTCCTGGTGCCCTCCCAGGTGCTCCTGGGGGCGGGTAGACGGCGGGACGGGGGGACACGGGGGACACCGCCGCGGACCGGGTCCGCTCCGCCGGGCGGGAGCGCCGCGGGGAGGAGCAGCGAAGCAGCAGTCACCACCGAGGCTGCCCTCCTGCCACCGGTTAAGTCAGTTGGTGGCTCGCTGTTTTGCTTCATTTCATCGTTGTGCACTAAAATGGATCTTTCTCGGCCCCAGGAAAAGCATAAACTGTTCCCCCCCCACCAAAAAAAAAAAAAAATTGGATTTTATTCACTATGTGCGATTTTTCTGCATAGGTATGTTTTCAGCTTTGCGCAAGCTGCAATATAAACAGTGAGCTCTGAAGGGACAATCCGCGTCTCTCAATAAAATCTCAACAGGTGCCAGCAATCATATTTTGACAAAATTAAAATAGAGTTCCAGGTAAAAGCTTTTACTGAGCATGCATTTCAAATATTTTCCTGACTGCAGGTGGGCAAAGGCTTTAGTACATTTCAAGAATATGGTAAACACTTCTTCAACAAAAAACCCTGTGCGGGTTTTTTGATAGTGACTTTCTGCACTTTGTTTGTTTGAAGTGGATCAGAGGTTTTTGGAAAACTAACCTCAGAGTGAGTAAAAAGGAGAAAGAAAATGTCCTAAGATTCATTAAAGGCAACAGTTGATCAAAATGGCTCAGCGATTTTGCACATAAAAATGACTCTCCTGTTTGTACGTCGGGTGCATATTGGCCATCTTAGCATATCCTTTTCTTATGTAAATGGAATGATATATGTCTTTATACCGAAATGGTCTCGCCTTAATTTTCCACTCTATCTGAGCTTTATTTCGGTTTTGTGACGAAGACTGGTGGCAAACAACCATTTGCAATTCCCTGATCCGTGACCCATGACTGATGAGTCTCAGTGCATGTTAAAGCAGGGATGGTTCTGCTCTGATTTATACCACCGGGCTAAGGCCTCTACCACGCTCCTGTCACTCTTAAACAGACACTGTGACCCATCACCACATGCTCCTTCTCTTTCTCTGTGCTGAGGGTAAGAGGATGAGATTGAATAAATTACAGGTTTTGGCACATCCACCAGATTTACTCCAAAGCTTCTACACAAGGAAATATTCTCCAACAAGGAGCTTCAGACAATGTAATGTCACTTTACACAGTGTTAAGCGGGATTACCAGAGCAGAAAACGTGCGCACACTCATTTTTTGCATAATTATGTATGGTCAGATACACACATAGACAGAAATTCTCTTTCAGCATTAAGGTCTATATGTTCAAAACTGAGTCTGGAACATTTACTTTTATGTTCATCACAAATAAAACAATGTAAAATAGGCAAAAAAATACGATCCTTACCATTGTCCTTTGGCCAGTGCTATATTTTTATGTGCTTAAATCATCAGGGCAGCACAGCATAAAGTTGATGATATAGTGCCCTAAAAAAATCCCCAACTGTGTCAATATGAATGTACCCCAGCAAAGCAATATTTCTCAGACCTCTTAATGTTGGACTGTGAGTCAAAGTGACAATTGACAAACGTTCAATAAGAGGTCAAAAAACAACCATGCAGACAGATTTGTCGAGGGCTTATGTTATCTGTTTTTGATAAGTGAAACAATTGGCCTAAGTCATGTCACCTGAGGCTCTTCACGTCTGAGTGAAGAGCAGTCATAGAGTTGAAAAAGATTATAATGATTTTTTTTTTCCTCTGTGCCCTTCCAGGAGAACTTGCTTCATAGTTTCAAAGGCAAATACAATATCAAAAGACAGTTAGCTTGAAATAAAGGTAAAATCTCTCTTTGGTTTACTTAGGTTTAAATAAATTAATCCAAGAGCTAATATGATTGTGTAGCATATGCAGTTAGGTCACCCAATTAATTAGTGTATCTTATCAAGAGGAAGAGGAGACAGCTTCTTAAACACAGGTTAAAGTGACAGCGTAAAATGAAGTGAAACACAAAGCTGTTCACAACTTATATCAAGTAATTTGCAGGTGGGTATAGAAAAAAGTGCTTTAAGAATGCCTTTTATCTCTAAAGAATCTTTAAGACATGATGGATGCCTATGGAGAATTTCTTTACTTTTCAGCCCTCATTGCCTCATAGCAATACAGTAGACGTGTATATGGAGATGACCCCCACCCCCAAAAATTTTAATGTGAAGCTGGTGCTGAAAGTTAAAACAATGCCAAAGGTAGTGGAGGAATGATAATGTTAGCTGGCAGTGGCCTATGTAAGCATAAACCAGCATGCATTATTCTCATTAAAATGTATAAGAGTATATAACCTGTATATTCACCATATATATGGGGCATGACAAGTCACTCCTTGCCTTTAATTTCCTCATTTTATACCCTCACTCTGAGAATCATTATTTTCAAATGTACTTCTTCTATTGTTGAATCTTCACCTTAAATTCTTCAACACTGTTTTTTCTATAATAATTGGGACTAAAAACCAATTCAGGCATTGTCTTTTTCAGACTAAATATATGCAGTATTTATTATATTAAAAAGATGCTATAAATGCAATGGTAAGATTACAGGTATGATGGATTTAAGGGGAAAAAAAGTGCTCTTAAAGCACTCTCCCATCTTTGCCTCGGGGGGTAATAACACAGCTTAACTCTAGGGGCTTCAAACTGGGTAGGGAACGCAAAGTAAAGCGATAGAAGGACTGCAGCTATGCAAACTGAGCAGCATCTAATTGAATTCCTAACAGATGGGAAATAATTAAATCATTTATTATCATTTCACAATTAGTTAACTCACAGGTATACCTTAGACAATAAAAATGTTTTATCCAGCCTTCTGCTATGGGTTTAAAGTTTTTATCATCTCGTCTTCTCCAGATCTGTTACTTCATGGCTCAGTTTAATCAACAGCAGGCTTGTCAACATGAAATGATCTCTCTGGTTATTTAAAAAAAGAAAAATGCAAGTACAAACAAACTGCTTGAGTGTCATACTACATACAGACAGTACATATTTTTAAGATGTTATTCATTCATACAAGGACTTCTACTTTCACTTGACATTTTAAAATGTCTAGGTGATATGACTTAAATGTTTGAGGAACTTATGCAAACTATTATAACACAAAAGAACTTGACTTTCAGCTGAGGAAATGGGCTGCTTTTGGAACAGTGGCAGTCCATTTCAGCCAACTGCATCTGTTATGGTTTTTTACTGTCCTTCCTACATTGCCCAAAGGCTCAATTCACAGAAGAATTTGGGCACTGGACTGCTAAGCCCGGCAGCTTGTCCCCATTAGGCAACTAAATGTCTGGTGGACATGTGTCTGGGTCAGGCATTCAGGATCTGCACAATACTGATGAAGAGCTTGGCACATCATGGTGGGATGCAGAAGCCAGGACAATAATCCTTCAGAGGTATGGAAAGGCCCAAGAAAAGGCATGTAGTTGAAGTGTGGTGTGTTTCAAAGACACAAGCCTAGCTCCCTCATCCAGGAAGGTAGCCAGTGCTGGGAAGCATTCATAGGTGGAAATCTACCCATGAGAAAACACTTGCAACAGGCTCATGCCAGCTCCATAGCACATGAATTCACCTCCCTCCTATGCCAGAAGGGATATAAACCTTAAGTGCAAATACAGAAACTGTGAAGTTGAAGTTTTCTGGACCTGGTGACTCTCAGGGTCATCTTTTGATATTATTTGTCCTAATATATGTATTGTTGTGCTGTGGAAAATGGACTATAGTCAGCCCGGGAGGTGAGAAACATGCGTGCAAAATGCCTCAGGGAGAGAAGAGAATTAAAACTGGCCTTCTGATTATGGGTGTACATCTTCTACCCCTTAGACAAGGGCAAGCTATGTGCTCAGAACTTAAGCCATTGTCAATAAACTCGGGAGTCACTTTGGCATTTGAAAGATTAATTGGTGGCTGCAGAATCACAAAATTGCTGAGGCTGGAAGGTACCTCTGGAGGCTGTCTAGTTCAAGCCCCCTGCTCAAGCAGGTTCAGCTAGAGCAAGTTGCCCAGGATCATGTCCAGTTGAGTTTTGAGTATCTCCAAAGATGGAGACCCCACAACCTCTTTGAGCAACCTATGCCAGTGCTCAGCCACCTCCATGGTGAAAAAGTGTTTTCTCATATTCAGATGGAATGTCTTGTGTTTCAGCTTGTTCCCATTGCCTTTTGTCCGGGACTCAGTTATCTATTGAATTCAAGCGACTCCAGGGGTAGCTAGTGGCTAAGAGGGGGTTGGGTGGACCAGTATTCAAGTCTTAGAATCTTCCTGTATACCCTTCTTTAAATAAAAGTATTTCTTGTAGCTCTCTGCACTCCCCAACTGAAAAGTGGCTTCCCGAAACAGCTGCAGATCACAGCTGTCTCCAAGTCTTTTACTATTCTACATTTATGAAATCCCCAGAACCCTTCACAGACTCCAGTCTCTTCAGGTTATAAACATCCCTGGGTTAAGATTTTGCCTCTCATTTATATGAGCAAGAATTTCAGCCTCCTCTGTTTATAGATAAGCTATAACCAGTAAAATGAATGGTTTCTTTAGAAGTAACTGATTTCAGTTTAATCATAGCAATTATATTAACTGTGGGTCTGACTGTATATATGCAAAAAAGGGTAATTTGAATTATCGAAAAAGGGTAAATTGCTAAAGGCTTTGGAACAAATGTGATGTGTTCCTTACACCATATTTCAGGCTTCTATGTGGAAAAATAGGCCAAATGTCTAATACTCTAATTATCATTACTTAACCTTATTGAGATCAGGGGTTTAAATACTCTATTTAAATAGCTACAACTTGGAATTACAAGTCTTTACGGAAGCAGGCAGGTGAAACTGTTGAAGTCTGTTTTCACGTACACAGGTTCATATTACCAAATAGATGCAAAAAGCCTAGGAGAAAACAGTGCTTTCAGGCTATACATTAATTACAAATTTCTGCAAAGACATTACTGGTATTGCTTAATTCCTATTGTTTTGAGGTTATTGTTATGAATCTAATTTTCAACTAGGATAATTATGTTGGGGTTGTATTCTGTTATGTAAGTACAGAACTGAAACAGTTATGGACCAAGCATTGTGGCCTGGGGGAATGGAGAGCTGGAGCTATTGTTCTTGATGGCTATTGCTAAGGTTTGCAGCTGTGAGAGAGACAGAAGTTCAGGAAGCAAGGAAAAAAAGACACTGGGACACAATCTGAGAAAGCAGTGTGATGCAACTCTCAGAATAAATACATGCAAAATCTTTTGCATTAAGTAACAACTGAAAAGAAACTACAGGAAAAGATACTCTTTCCTTGCCTGCTTTCCTGATCCAGTGTAGTCCAATATTTTGTCTGTAGTACATCAAAGGAGCACTCAACTAAATTGCCAATTTCTCCTGATAGAGATGAAATATAGTAACCCAAAATTTAAGTGATTATGACAAAGAGTAGTAGCATGCTGTCCTGAAAGAAAGGAAGTTTGTTTGTATTGCAGATTGTCCGATATAAGTTCAGGAAACCAAACAGCTTTTAGTCTAATTTGCCTTTTAGCTTGGGGTGGGGTTTTTGTTTTCTTTTTTTTTTTTTGAGTAATGGATTTCATGCATCAGTTAGATATACACCAACACATCTCAGATCAGCTGTCTCAGACCTGTGGCATCTACTTCAGAAGTTTCGAAGCAATCACTTGAAAACATGGCTGTAAATGAATTTCAGCTACAATTTGGAATTCATTGACCTCATGGGAGTTTGCAGATCATGAATAATATAGGAATACAAGCAGGCCATCCTGAAACTGGCTTTCTAATTCAGCTGTTTGCAAATGTGCAATTCAGGTTGTTCACATCTCTCTAACCTCCTGCACCAGGGAATAGGAGTAGAACATTAACGTGCCTGGAAGCACACAGAGGCTCATCAGTCTTACTGTCTTGCCCAAGTGATTTGTACCACGTGCTTACCAAGACCTTAAAGATGAACCTGAGTCAATACATTTTCCAGTGGTGAGAGCCAGAGGCAGCCTTAATTTGACCATTTTATTAGTAAGGGCTGAAGTGTAGTCATGTACCACAATCTATTATGCTCATGATGGCAAAAAATTCCAAGTCCAAAATAGAGAGAACGGATCCAATTTTAAGTATAACTGAAGTAAGTAAGTAAGAATAAGAGAATGAAACTACAACCGCATGAGAAAATATCTTCCTGACCCCAGGAAGGTTTACCTGTCTGACTAGGCACTATGAAATATGAAAAGATGGTACTTGTCATTTGGATTTGCTGTTTTCTTATTAGGTTCTCAGGAGAAATGTCAAGCCTGTTGGTAGGCTTCCATCATCTCCTTATGCAGCAAGATAGCACCTCAGAGACTGTATCTTCACAAATATGCAGATTCCTATTAAATGCCCAGCCACAGGCTTCACCGTGATCATGGGTTTGTATCTTTCTATAGTGTAAGGGAAGGACTCTCTGTGAACAGAATAATTGAGATCAGATGCTTTTTCTTTTCCAGTTGCAAAGACTTTGCAAAATTGAACACATTTAGCACCTTTGGGAAAAACAACTCAGGAAACATCTTGAAATCAGTGTTCCCTTGCTGAGGATCAATATTAACTATTAGTCTGTGTGTTTGTGTGTCTGTGTATTAATTTATACTGAATTTCTAAACAACACTACAAGTCCTTCATCCATCTAAGCACAACATAATAAATTCATACATGTTTAATATTATTTTAATTCATTTTTCAACTCTTTAAACAACAAAGCCTCTTTCATAACTGAATAAAAGATAAATTGCCATAGAAAGTTTTCACTTTTGTTTTTAGAATAATTTTAATACTTTTTTTTTTTTTTTACCGTAGGAACTATAAAGCTGAAGATCATTTTAGAGTGCTTTTAATGGCAATGCTCAAAACAATTTTTTAAGTTGGATCTCAGACCTGAAGCTCTTATAAAGTCAGATTCATCTTCTGAATCTGAACTATCAAGACCCTCGTATTAAACTTCTCCAACTGGTAAAAGTGCAAAGTTTAAAGAGGTATTGATGGGGATGGGAGTGCTTGTAAAATTCCTTCATATAGTGAACCATGTTCCTATACCATCAAGCTACTCATCAGTGGCTGATCACTGTCAGCCAGATCAGTATTAGGACGATCAAACTCCAAGTAAGACTGGACTGAGAATCTCAAACAAGGAAAACAAAGTAAAACCCACTCCCTTCTCTCCTCTACAATAATAAAACTCCAAAGAAAAAGAACTACTAAGCTGGGAGGAGGCTCTCGTTTCTCTCTCATGTTTTCAAAAGGACCAGATCCTACAGTCCTTTTTTTTCTATAAGCAGTCTGTTTCAGGTCCTAGACAAAGTCAATCCCCTAAACAATCAAAATCATCGATAAATCATTTAATGTTGTTTAAAATATGTTGTTAAACTCACAATTCCATTTAAATTCCTTCTCAGATAGTTGCAGTCCATAAATATCAAATAGAAGATATGATATTTTCACCCCACACACATGCGTGTGATTTCAGTTTCATTCCATTAATAAATGGCCTTTTCTTTGGGTGATTTAATCTTATTCATCTTATCTTTTCTCAATATTAAGACAAACAATGTGTCTTAGCCTGTTTGTACAGATCACAAAGCACCAAGTAATTTTTAAACTTCAATTTCAATTTTCATTTTGCTTCTAATCTTACAATTTTGTGTGATCATAGTCTTGGCCATATTGAGGATCACATCAACACACTGATGAGTACCTTTTGTTCTCTGTTCTTCCAATGTGTTTGCACTAAATAACCACAGTCTGTCATGTTGCCAGTCCCAGAGAGAGTTTGAAGTACCGCATCAATGCATTATCCTGTTCCATGAAAAGGATGGGAGAGCAACATTGCATAATTATATTCATGTTGGAAGGCTTTTCTCAGGGATGAAATACAGATTCTGCACATGGAAAATTTTCTGATCTTGGAAAAGAGCTATTTGCGAACAGAAAGTGACAGTTCACACAGCTTGCCTGTCCCAGTAGGACCTCCCTTTGTTTATTCAAGGCAACCAAAGAAACTTGCCTGTGAGCAGATGAAGGGAAGAACTTTAAGCTAGATATACACACATGATGAAAGGTTGAGCAGCAGGTGTTAGAGTGGAATAACATCAGCTTCATCATTGTGAAAGTCTGGTATGGCTGTTAATTGCACAAACGTTGTATCACTTTCTGAGGCACTCAAGAAAACTTTCACAAGGTTAGGGGAGAAGAAGAAGAGTGAAAGCCAGATGCTTTGGTGACCTACTGGAATGAAATAATTCTGTTATTATTGAGAGAATATCAATTATGTTGGTAGAAATAATTTATTTTTTAGCCTACCTGACACAGCTGGAAAAAACTAGCCATACTTTTCTTGTTTGGAGTCCCTGTATGAGGTCTGTGATTCAAAGTTTTTCTTTCTTATTCAGATACAGCAGTTAATTTAATACCATTTTGCCTCCACCTTCAAACTGTACTTATTCTGCATGTGAGGCCACCATGTATACAACAGCTATGAATGATTAAGACTAATTACAACATAACAAAGTGACAGGTTAACTATAATGTTTAGATGTCTGGAAGAGGGTTTGAATGGCTTAGACTGAGACCACTCTTAGTAGGCATGTCTTTGGATCCAGATATCTCTGGCTCCAGATCTCTTTCTTGCTTCCCAAAGTAATAGGAAATCTAGAAAAGGCCAAAAAGGAGACCAATATGTTGCCAAGCTTATAATTCAGCCTGTCAGACATTTCAGCTATTAATACAATGTTTAAAAGTGAAGCCATAGCCCCGTGTGATGTGATCTATTGGCTAAATAGGAGCTGTGACATTTTGCAAAAGCCAGAAGAGGTAATTATGATGCTAAGAGCTTTTAGATTGGAAGCTGGAAGGCAATAATAAAACCGAAGAGAGGATGAATCATTACAGCTCTATTGTTTACTATTCAGGGAAAGACCACAGATTTCGCTTTTATTGGAAAAACTCTAGTTTTAGAACTTTCTTAAAAGCAGGATCAATTCTCCATTAAATGTGATCCATAGAAGTATAGAGGCATTTCTTGGATTTCTTTTAATTATACGTTTATAAACATAAGAAATTCTATGGGG
Source organism: Anarhynchus alexandrinus (assembly GCA_008711295.1). NCBI lineage: Eukaryota > Metazoa > Chordata > Aves > Charadriiformes > Charadriidae > Anarhynchus > Anarhynchus alexandrinus. The sequence goes on along the minus strand of VUYV01000157.1, from coordinate 2,142,965 downwards.
AAAAAATCCTGTTTTATTCCTCTTCTATTCCACAACAAACAGAATATAAAGTTATCTGTAGAGACACACACCATTGCTATTTCTCTGATGTTTTTACCTGGCTCTAGCCCCAAAAAAGGGGGAGGAAAACTTTCTTACTCTATCTGAGAATATGCTTGTATGGTACTGTATTGTGAATGAAGAGTCTACATCATCATTTGGTCATTCATCTTCCTAGGAGGCTACCTGTAATTAGTTTAGAAAAGAAAAAAAGAAAATATTATCTTTGATTAATAAATAGCCATATTACTCTGGCTGGAAGGCAGAGCTTTCATTCTCTCAGTCAATACATCATGGTACTCCTGGGGTTTTGCTTTAATCGGAGAATTTTATTTATGCAAGCAAGATTAACACATCAGCCTTTGCAGGAGTGAGAAGAATTCTTGATTCATCCATGTTCCCTATTACAAGGATTCAATTCTAAACTATACAGTCCTACATGTCATAATGATCTTAGAATACAAAACTCTCTTGCTTTTTATATGTTGCTGTTTTTTCTCACAAAGTAAAAGGAAGATATCTAGAAATGGCCAGGCATTTCTTTTTCCCCAGAGAAGAATGCAGTTTTAATTTCTATGTGTGTGTGTGTGTTATGTCAATTTATTGAACTGCTTTGGCAGATAGGTTTCAAGAAGTATTTAAAATTCTTTTTGTAAACATTTTATTCATTATTTCCCAACCAATTCTATATTAATGCTTGGTTGTGGTAAAAAAACAAAACAAAACAAACCCAACCCTACAATTTATCCTAAATCTACTGAAAGCCCAAAATTTTTCTGTTGTGAATTATAATTGCATAACCGTGTATTCACTAACAGACTGAAATGTTCTCTGAACACATCCAAAGATCCCTATTTCATCTCTCCTTTAGCTAAAAAGAAGAGAATAGAAAAGTATGAGTTGAGGGGAAATCAGATCTTATATACCCTAGAGGAAACGTTCCCATGCTCAGCATGGGTAAATTTTTTTCTATATCTCTCTTCTGTCTATAACCAACTAAGCAAAGCACAGGAAGCTTCCGTGAATTACAGCAGTGTGAAAGTCGTTTCAGTAGTGGGAAAGACAACAGCACAAAATAATTTGAAAGCGTCAGTAGGGCTTCTTAAATTGAGACTGCTTGTGAAGAAGAACTGCACTCCCAGCAGCAAAGAGCATACTTCAGAGCGGAGTCAGCCACCTGTTAGCTAGCAGTACTCTGGAAGGTTTACTCAGCAATGATGATTATTTTTATCTTTGCTCTGCCTCAACCTTCTCATGTACCATTCCGTATCACGTGTGCTTTCCAGTTCTTGTGACACAGGCTGGTGCTGGCATTCCTCCATACCTATACAGTACCAAAACAAGCAAACTCACAGGTCACAAACTGTAAAACTATGAATTGAGACAAAACGTAGGAGCTTCCTCTTAATAAGAATCAAAATCAATATACAACTTAATTTTTAAAAAAAAATTCATTAGCTTATCTCTGGCTTATTGCGCCTTGTGCTGGATGGAGGCCAGAAATATAAACAACAATGCATGTTGTATAGAAAGCCTGAGTCCTTAATCAATACAGCAGAATACTTCCATAGCCTCTCAGCATGACAAAAATTAGGTAATCAATTATTTTGTCATAAGCTTGGCTTGTTGTAAACATGATTAAAATATTCCTGAAATATTGCTGTCTACTGATCAAAAATTGTAGGTTTTTGCAAACTGAGTAACAAAAATCACTGTTAAAATAATAAAACACTGTCACACAGACCTACAAAGGCAGAATACATCAGAGCTAAGGGGAATATGTTAATCAAAGAATAAGAAAATGAAAGGTGATCTTACTCGGCTTTTAACAAGCCCTTCTGTATGTGTATTGAACCATATATTGTTAGTTATAATCTTTCAATTGGAAGGGGGATTGTCCTTCCAATTACGTTTCTAAGTCAGAATAGGCATGGGATTGAAAATATGCTCTTGGGAATGGCAACGTTGTAAAATGCTATATTTTGTGAAAATTGCTCTATTAACTCCTTTATTAATAGGCTGCTTCTGGTACTTCACTCAAAACCAACAAAACCTAGAGATGCAGCTAAAACTGCAGACAGCAAACTAGAGTTGCCATGTGATGGGATAAAATGTCAGGTTACCTAAGAGATCCCTTCAAAAAAACCTTCAAAAAAGTATAAGAAAAGAAGGCTAATTCGAAGCATTGGATTTACTTCTCAGGAAGTTTGAATTCAGATCCAGGTAATCATTTGTATTATGTTGCTTGTCAGAACTGTGATGTAAGTTTTAAGGAATGGGGCATAAGGCATTAACACGAAAAACAGGAAAGCTGAGTTGAGAAAGGACTGTGTATCATGGAAAAGAAAGTTGAGGTGGAAAGAAAAAATATGTCAAAAATAAGTCAAAAGTGTCTACAATAAAATTCCACTTACATGTTTCATACCATAGATAGAGGGCACAAAAAACTCTCCAAAGAAGATATTAACTCATCCCAAGCATACAAAACACACTTTTAAGAGGGTTCCGTCACCAAGTCCTGTAGCTTAATGCGTGTAGTTCAGCTCTTGAAATATAAAGACTTTGTGCTGCTATAGAAATAGATACAACAAAGAGGACTTGAAGAACACTTTTAATGGGCAAGAGTTTATTCCTGTTGTATAGGTCTGGTCTCACTCACCAATGCTCAGCTCCCTTCACATCAAGAGGAAACATCATGTGCAGTCTCCCTCAGGCAAAATTGGTGCTGGCCTTCGTGACTTTATTCATCTCCCAATGAGGGCTTGACTGAACAATCATGTGCCCCCTGCCAGATCACGATCCCCACAGAGGTTAATGGAGATTTAAAATGTTAAAATTGTCATTAGTGTGATTTCTTTCCTGTTCCTACATAAAGATGGTTACATCAAAGAACCAGTTAGTTTTCACCACTCTTATTCCCCATTAGCAATGAAGGGGCCTCCAAAAGAAGCAAGGTAGTGGGGCTCACCCAGTCTCTTCTTAGCCTGTCTTTTGCCCTAGACATCTAATGAACTGTTCTCTTTTGCCTTGTGACACAGAGTTGTGATAGTAATGGTCCTGACATCAGAGGAGAGATAAGGAGATCACAGTTCAGAGATGTTCTGGTTTGTATTCACATGCATTATGAGACTTTTGCATAGTCTGAGGGCTGCAGAGTACTGACTGCAGGTTAGAGTCAGGTTCCCTCTGAGATCTCAAAAGCGGAGCTAAAGGGCAATCTTCCCAAATCACAGAATCACAGAATGGTCAGGGTTGGAAGGGACCTCTGGAGATCATCTAGTCCAACCCTCCCACCAGAGCAGGGTCACCTACAGCAGGTTGCACAGGACAGCGTCCAGGCAGGTTTTGAATGTCTCCAGAGTGGGATACTCCACAACCTCTCTGGGCAGCCTGTTCCAGTGCTCTGCCACCCTCAAAGTAAAGAAGTTCCTCCTCATGTTAAGATGGAACTTCCTATGTTCAAGTTTATGCCTGTTACCTCTTGTCCTATCACTGAGCACCACTTAAAAAAGACCGTTCCCATCCCCCTGGCACCCTCCCTTTAAGTATTTGCAAGCATTAACAAGATCCCCCCTCAATCTTCTTTTCTCTAGATTAAAAAGACCCAAATCCCCCAGTCTTTCCTCATAAGAGAGATGTTCTAATCCCCTAATCATCTTTGTAGCCCTTTGCTGGACCCTCTCCAGCAGATCGCTGTCTTTCTTGAACTGGGGAGCCCAGAACTGGACACAGTACTCCAGATGCGGCCTCACCAGGGCAGAGTAGAGGGGGAGAATGACCTCCCTAGACCTACCTGCTGGTCACACTCTTCTTGATGCACCTCAGGATGCCATTTGCCTTCTTGGCCACCAGGGCACATTGCTGGCTCATGGTCATCCTGTTGTCCACCAGGACTCCCAGGTCTCTTTCCACAGAGCTGCTCTCCAGGAGGTCAGCCCCCAACCTGTACTGGTGCACGGCATTATTCTTCCCCAGGTGCAGTACCCTACACTTGCCCTTGCTGAATTTCATAAGGTTTCTCTCTGCCCAACTCTCCAGCCTGTCCAGGTCATGCTGTATGGCGGCACAGCCTTCCGGTGTNATGATGTGGGAGACAGTGTCGAAAGCCTTGCCGAAGTCAAGGTAGACAACATCCACTGCCCTCCCCTCATCCACCCATCCAGTCACATGATCATAGAAGGCTATCAGATTAGTCAGACATGACTTCCCCTTGGTGAATCTGTGTTGACTACTTCTGACAACCTTCTTTTCTTCCAGGTGCTTTGAGATGACACCCAGAACAAGCTGTTCCATCATCTTTCCAGGGATGGAGGTGAGGCTGCCCAGCCTGTAGTTTCCCGGCTCATCCTTTTTGCCCTTTTTGAAGACTGGAGTGAGATTGGCTTTCCTCCAGTCCTCAGGCACCTCACCTGTTCTCCAGGACCTTTCAAAGATGATGGAGAGCTGTCTCAGCACTCGAGGGTGCACCCCATCAGGCCCCATGGACTTGTGGATATCCGGTTTATCTAACTGGTCTCTAACTTGTTCCTCGTCAACCAAGGGAAAGTCTTGCTTCCTCCAGACTTTCTCTGTTACCCGCAAAGTCTGAGTCTCCTGAGGACTGGCCCAAGAAGTGAAGACAGAAGCAAAGAAGGCATTCAGCAACTCCACCTTCTCTGCATCATCTGTCACCACGGCACTTGTCTCATTCAACAGTGGGCCCACATTTTCCCTAGTTTTCCTTTTGTCTCCTATATACTTAAAGAAACCCTTCCTATCGGCCTTGACATCCCTTCCCAGGTTCAATGCCAAGGCTGCCTTGGCTTTCCTTGTTTCCTCCCTGTATACCCTGACAGCATTCTTATACCCTTCCCAAGCGGTCAGCCCCTTCTTCCACCTATTGTAAACTCCGTTCTTCCATCTCAGCTTTTTCAGAAGATCCCTGCTCATCCATGCAGGTCTCCTTCTTCCCTTGCCTGATTTCTTGCTCCTCGGGATGCACAAATCCTCCCTAGTGCTCACAGCATTATGTCTTCTTGGAAATCCTAAGGGGTGCTAGTCTTCATTTAACAGCCCTTGCTCTTTGCATCCATCCTTGCTAGCTCCAGAATCCGTGGTTCAGAGTGCATGCTAACGTATGGCCATCCGCTCTTTCCAGTTTGCTCCATTTGTGTCATGCAGAGCCTCAGCATCACAGGAGAGAGTCGAGCTGCATTCTTGATGAAAATTCCAGTTTTCAGGTAATCAATTATGAAGAAAACTCTACATTATATATGCCTTGGGGAAAATTAATTTTAGTACCTACATACTGCACTTAAAATATTTGCCAGACATTAATATTCCATGCGAATATATTCAAATATATGTCAAATAATATTACTTTGTCTCAGAAATTATGCCTGTATATAGATACCACAAAGTGCTGAAATTTCAGAACCAGCAAAAATATGCTGCTGTCATCTGAGGCGTTGTAGTGTGGGCCCAAACTGAAGCACAAACAGAACTCCCAGGTAAAGCCAAGACATCTGTATTCCACGGTGTGCTTGCATAGAACTGGAGATGAAACTGCTGTATGTGTTTTTTATTTGGACTTTAAATCTTGCTAAATAGGGCACAGTTACACAAATCCAATGAGGACACTCAGTCTCAGAACGTATGTCTATTTATAAATAAATTATTCACACTGAAGGACGCCATGTATTTTACTTTGATTTTCCTTTGGTTTGTCTAAATAATTAATTATGCTTCTCTTCATTACAATTTTCTCACATGAACCATTTTATTTCTTCTCAAAACATATTCATACAAGATATACATTTCACTGCCTTTCTAATTTAATTCCCCAAACACTGCATTCTTTTTAAGTCATTTCTTATGTTCTCTTTTTCACAGCCTAAAAGACTTTGCCTGAGCATGTTTTCCATCATTGTTGTTTTTTGTTTTCTTGGCTCAAAGTATTGGATCCTAGGCAGAGGCAGCTAGAAAGGGTTTGGACTCAAGTTTGGGAGAGAGTAATGGGTCACGGCAAAGAATAGCAGACAAATAGTAAAGAAAATATTTTATCACAAATTTATATATATATATGCATATACAAAATTTGTATAACAGTCTTAAAGGCATAAACTTGCTAATAGCTAAAAATCATCCCCATGAATAAATTAATACCCGAAATAGACCGTAAATGAAATATGTTTCAAGTCTGTTGTTATATAAACAAACTGCCAATGTTAGGACGTGTGGGAAGTTGCTTTACCTGGAATTGTAAAGTGATGAATGGGAAAACTGTGACAATAAGTACCCAGCTGCCTTCCTAAGAAGTGTTAGATCAGTTTTTGCCCGAGTTTTATCACAGATACGCAAGGACTTAGGGTTAAAAAGCACCATCTGTAGCGGAAGATCTTTTATCTCTAGGAAAAACGCCCTTCAAAGCTCTGGAGGCCACCCAGAAAACTAACATCTGGATAACAAAAGTAGTTCTCCCGTTTAGTTCTGAGCCCACCAGTTTCATCTTTGTCTATACATGACCTCATTCCTGGGTGAAATAGTGGAAGTGTGTTGCCTGTCTCCTAGTTTCCTTATCACAAACTTCCTGGTCAGACTCTAATGATAAAGACAAAAGAAAAAGCAACTTCCATAACTCAGCACCAGTTTCTCTCCAATTTTACGAAATGGGTGAGACCTGGGAAGAGAACAAGCTATGTAGCTACATGGGACTATACAACTATATAACCACCTAAATATATGAGAACAAAGCTGCTTTAAAGCAAAGGCTATTCTTTCATTGTTATCTAGCGCTTGAGGATGTTAAAGCTAATGACTCCTTGAAGACCATGAGAAGAGTAAGCAAACAGCTCAGACACCTCCATTGGGATCCTCAGTCATCCTCCTTTGTGTGCCCTGAGTTTCTCAAAACACCATTCAGCTGTTGCTTAATGTCCTTAGCTTCTGTCCTATGTTTCCCAACGTGTCCTTAGCTTCTGTTCTATGTTTACCTTGCCTAACATTGCCTGACAGATGAAGAATAAGGGTGGGTATCTAACCCCAGATGTACACTTGTGAAATGCTTCAAATTAAATTTAGGTTGAAGTCCTGATATGGCGGATGAACATAAACTCAGATTCTGCTTCTGCTCTGAGTTCTCTTCATCCACCATTACAGTGATATTACTGGGACTCTTTGAGGGAAGAGGGTAATGGACAACTGCTAGATATTGGAAGGATGTGAGTAGAGGCTGAGCTGAAAAGCTGCTCCAGTATTCATGAAAATCACCAAGATTTAGGCTGTCATAAGAAGCTTGCCTCAGACAAGCCCACCCAGCACCAGACAAGACTCTGTGACCCTCTTCCTTATCCATGGAGAATACCATGTCTCAGAGAGAGTTGGCATCTGCATTCAGCAGAGGCAGAAGTGCAAAATAAAACTGGGCATAGACAACAGTCGTATTATTTTGACTGGGAAACCTACTAGTGTTTTGGGTCTCCAAATCCCTTTGGAAGATACAAATTGTTGCCACACAAAACTGGCCTTTGATACACCCAAGGCCTTCCTCATTTTTGGACTTTGGACAAAATTAAACTTTGCTTATGTTTTTAAGAAGAATTTAGCAGGCCCTTCTAGCAAGTGCTCCCATTCCCAGCTACCATTTGTTGTGATATAACATTATTTTCTCTCTATTTCATTGAAAAATACTACATTTCTTGTGCCTAACTACATTGCTCTTCACCAAGGGAAATAAGTATCTGATCAGGAATTTGACTGTTGTTCTCCAGAAGGCTGAGGAGGGAATTCTGAGATATAGTCCTTGGTCCTCTGAATAGTTTTCTATCATGCTTTGTACAGCAGCCATGCTTTGTTAGATGTTACACTGCTATTCTGGTCTCACTGACACTCTACTAACTTTACAATTGAAAAAGATGATCTTAGTGTGAGATCAGACTTTTGTCTTGTATGTGTATGTATTGTACCCGGCAGACCTCTTCCGAACTGGGGAAATTTACAGACAAACATGCAGTATCCAAAGAACACTTCAAAATATTTATCCAAGTAGCTGTTTTCCCTACCTTCACTGTGAACATATATCTTTTTCTTCTCCCAAGTGGGCAGCAGGAATAAGACCTAAACCAGATTTAGCTAATTGCAGTGCATGGTTTTCTGGAGTTTTCCTTTTTCTTTTTTTATTTTTTTTTTCTGCTGTATTTTTGTCCACTCTTGGATGATCTGTGTGAGGCTGTTGTTACAAGAGAGATACTAAGAAACTGTAAATCTCACTTCTCTGCATTTCATTGAAGGCAGACGTAGATATTAGGAAACTGCAGACTGCATGTGTTGTGTTTGTTATAGCATACTTTAATCCTTTGGTATTTCTTCTTTTTCTCCTCCTTTATTTTGTAGTGCGACAGCCATGGCTTTGGTGGGAATGTATTTGAAAGGAACGCCTGTAAAATGTCAGAGTAAAAATAACGAGAAAAACTTTCCAAACACTTCCAGGGAGCTGTGTTCTCTTGGATAACACCCACTGTCAATTTATGCTGCATCATTTGTGCTGAATCACTGTGTGCATCACTGTGCCAAAAGGAGGCAAGATGTCTGTCATTGCAAAGGAGACTGTTGTTTGGATGCTGATATGCCAACCGCCTACACACTCAGCCAATAGAAAAATCACATGTGCTCTGTGATTAAAGGAGGTGATCCTCGAGAAAGTCAATTACATGCTACTATTAGAGCAAACAGTTGGCAATCTGAAAGCATAATATTAAAAAAAGTTATTGCCCTAATCTGCTCTGGAAAATGGACCATAGTACAGAGTCAAACAAATATGTCGAAACCTATCCAGATTGATTTAATTACACTACTTAGTGCCTGGAGTCTCAAATTCAAGGAGAAACCTAGAAAATTGATCATAATTTAGGGTCATAGTAAAATTTCACTCTGTTCACAACATCCACCTTATAGCCTCTGTATTGGGGAAATCATTGCCATTTCCGAGAGCAACACACATTCCAAGAGCTTCACAAAACATTTACTGACTTACAATATTCTTCAAATCCCATATTTTTTAAGTGGTTCTTTCTGTTCAAGTCAGAGGGAAGTTACTTAGACAAGGACAGAATTAAATTGTCAAAGTTACAAACCTCTCATCCTAAGTAGTTCTGAGTAGTGCGATATTTTGAGAGAAATCTGACCAATACTGAAAGATTCCCTTTAAGTTAATTTATGTCTTTCTGGCTGTGTCTACCTTTCCAGCAGCATAATGCAGCTTGATCACATCCTTTTTTGAAATGGGAGGCACGGCTCACGTTTACCTTGATGTTACAGAATCACGTCCCTAAAGAACTTCAACTAGTGAAACACCAAAGCCAGAAATCTGCTTTACTCATGACTGCCACAGGTGTTTATCTGAATCCCTACCCATGGGGCCTGCAAAATAAAAGGTGAGATGTTACGTAACAGCAGAGAGCAGCAAAAAATACATAATTCTTCAAAAATAAGCTATCTCAAACAATTATGAAATGGCAAAGTATTAATCAAATTGTTCTTGGTTTGGGCAAGGTGAGGCTTACTGTAGACGTGGTGGTATCACATCCACTGCGTGCAGCATTAAGTACAGAATTATCTGGATATGTTATCAACAAAAAGATGGCTTTGCTAGTTTGCTACTACTAGTCTGAAATCAAAGCCTCATGGCCTGAAATGATCAAAGGGCTCTTTTGATGTTACTGAGGGCCTAAGTGGCTGTTTGCTGTAAAGGACCTCTTCAGGGTGCCAGAGGTCCCGGGAACCACGAAAATGCAGGTCCATTTGCACAAGACAGGTCCGGCATTTCATACTGATGTTGTATCATGTCCTCAGGCAGAACAGATTCACTGGGCAAATGATGTGGGGCTTGATCTTACGGCATGGGCAGCACGTGGTCTGTCTGCACTGAAGTGCTGAAGTAGGTCAGCCCAGTGCCAGACAGTGACTGCACTGGCTGTAGCATGGGAAGTCAGGGCCTGGACCTCGCAGTAAGACAGTGTTGTCTAAAAAACTTGGGAAGAACAACAAGAGTCAGTTTGAACTTCAGCTTATGGTGGGACAGACTCAGAACAAACAACTTAACGCCAGGTTGGAAAGCTCACCTAAACTGAGCTTATGAGCATCATCACAGCTAACAAATGCATCCTAACTGGGATCAGACAACAATGTAGGTTGGAAGGGATCTCTGGAGGTCATCTGGTCCAGCTCCCCACTCAAAGCTCCCACCTTCCACCTGAGCTTCAAAGTTAAATCCCACTTCAAAGGGCTTTCCAGGCTAGTGATGCATGGACAAGGAAGGGTAAAAGCATACAGAGAGAGAATCCTCATTCAACTCAGTTGCCTAAACATAAAATGTATAGTGGCGTATGAGATACCCGGGGTATTGTAACCTACCAATCAGGGGTGTCTATGACTCAGCGGCCAGTTTTGTGTCTGAAATTGGTTTGACTTTACAGGGTGAAAAAAAGATCTGCTCTTGGATTATAAAGAAGAACGCTAAGGACACAGAGGTGAGTAAAAAAAAAAAAACCAGCAAGGTGAAATTGTTAGTTTAAGTGGTAGTAGTCACTAGCTGAAGGTATCCAGAGAAAAACACCTACACAAAGAGGTATGAAAACCTGAGAGAATTAAAAAAAAAAAAACAACCAAGAGAGCGGGAAGATGGCAATTCAGCAAGGTGGAAGATCAGACCAAATGCTATGGAGACTGCCACTTTCCCACCCAACTGATGGGTGCCTGGTGCCTGACCAGCAAAGATTCACCTGGATTCTGTCTTACAGGTGCTAAGAATATCAATGTTAAGCTTATGAGTATAGTCCAGCTGTTTGCTCTGTGTGTTAACCAACACATAAGATCATCGTTATGTACTCACAAATTGTGTATGAACCTCTTTGCAAGTGTCTGCACACAGTAAAATGCCCAGCAGAGAAAGGGTTATACACTTGACTCCAGAAAAGTCTCCTTGGGCTGTAGTATTTCTACCTCCATGCGAATGTTTTAAACACTTGGGAAGTCTCAAAAGGCATGAGATGCCCATGAGTAGGAAACTAAATCTAGGCATTAATTTCTGTTGCTAACACAGAGATAAATAGAATTTTGCAGCACTGTGGATATGTCAGAAAAGAAAACATTTGCCATGAATCAGTAGGAAGTTCCTCTCAAAGTCTTTAACCAGAGTCTGGCATCTTTACCAGACAGAAATATCTTTTTTTACTTGAGATTAGTTTGATAAGTGGTTTTCAATGAAATAATTAGCAGGCTGTGCAGAGTTTGGGATATGTGTGCCTGGATGGGTGCAGATGCATGCTATCTCATTTTGCCAGTATTTAAACTGCCAGGTTTGACCCAGGAGCCAACTGGCCACAGTGCCATATCTCAGTGGCAATCCGTAAACCTTCCAGACTGTGAGGAGGAACCCACTTCTGTTTACATCCCTTCTGTAGGCATATCCTACACAAAATATATAGACATATTGTACACTGTAAAATATGGACAACAAAGATGGTGGGGCTTTCTTCTCTTTACCTTCTCAGAGCCCGAAAAATACCCCTTAAAGCAGAAGCGAGCCAAGGAAGGACACCTGCAAATTCTCTGCCTATCTGTGTCAGCAGATGTTAACATTGGGTTTGTTTGTTGTGAGTTTCATACATACCTATACAGAACTGCTGTAATACAGTAATAACTATTTATTTAGAGGCATAGGGATCCCCCACGGAGAAATCTGTTGAGTGTCACAATCAGATAAACAGTCCCATGCAAACCACTAGCCATATGCTCATTAGGATGGACTTTTCTCTTCAAAGACATCTACAAATACAGCATAGAAGGAAAAATTCTCTATGTTCTGTGCCACTGAAAGACAATAAATAAATAAGGGCATCAAAGATTTTGTCTGAAAGTTATTTTAGCTTTTGCTACCCTACTGCATGTGAACATGAAACAGAACTGAAAGGGGAAAAAAAGAAAAACGAGACCAAAAATTAAGAATTTGTTGCATTAATCTTCAATTTTGTTTTACATTCAATGATAAAATATTTTTGAAAGATCTCTTTTTCAAAAATTCCATTAAAAACAATTATCTTCTCTGACAACAATAACACTTGAAAATCCATAGTACAAAATAATAATAAAAAAGTATCAACCCTTGTCAGCAGAAGAAACCCCAAAGGCCAGATGATGAACAGGTTATGAAAACATTTTGCACTCACACTCCTGCCTTCATATAATATGAGTTACAGAATGGAATCTGAAGTGATTTGCTTGGTATCCTTTTCTTATAACTACTGCCTGTCACAGATAAGAGATAGAAATATCAGATGTTTGTGACAGTATAATTTCACCTACAGACATCATATTTCGAATTACTGGAAAAAAAGACTTCTAAAGTGTTTTTCTCTCTTATGTTATTGTTGTAATTCACTTGCTATGAAATGAATTGTCTTATTGATAAAGGTACAAATCTAAGTATGAACATGAAGAAGGTTCTCCTTCGGGTGTGACTGGATGAAGTCTGCTGTTATTAAACCTTTTAATAATTAAATACAAGAAGCTATATTAAAATACTATTTAGGTCCTTGACTTAAACTTAGAAAAAACAAGAAATGCAGCAATAAAGACATCTGCACAGTCCTTCTCTCACCTAATATTATTTCTTATTGACCAAATCTCAGAAGAATGAATGACTGATTAGCCTTATATATGTGTTATAGAACTAGCAGGATGGATTATAGAAGTCTCCATGGGCATTGAATTTCTTTCTCTTCTCCTGCATATTATCTTGTTTTGTTCTGCTTTGTTTTCATTTTGATTATCTGATCTGAAGAATCAGATCTGGGAACAGTTATGCATCTACTTACACCTGAATGTGGATGGGGGGTATTTGTAGACAATCAGACATTAGTACTCAGACTACGCTGGTAGCAGTACTACTTGGAAGAGCGTTCCTACCTTTTGTATGAAGAATTACCTCCTAATTCCCAAAGTGAATTCAGAAGACTGCTGCTTGTCCGCAGAGCTCTAATGGGATGTTTGCATGTATCTGGGGGGCAATATTAACACAGGCTTTTAGAAGGGCTCTCAGAGAAAACTTTGAGGAGGATGGTGCAAAGTAATCACACAAATGATGGAGAGTAGTCTGCACCAGCTCCCTGGGCTGCAGACCACCACTCAGCAGGCATAAACACAGACCTCTGACTCCTGCTCATCTCTTTTGGCCAATATCTTCAGAAAGAGGCATCTGCAAAGGGTAGTTTTAGTGATCTCTGAATGGTGTTAATAGTAGAAATAAAATATTTTGTGTTAGGTCAGGGTGCTGATGTGTAGAAACGAGAAACTCTTGCCTGGTAGCTGGAAAACAGATTTGTCCTTTGGCCTAGAATACAGTAACTTGTTACCACCTGATATTTTTTCTGATGAAGTAAAAATAAGTTACCGTTTGGACCTTGACACTTTATGAGGGCTTCCAGGAGTTATATCTCATCAGGAGAGCTGACATGTTATGACACACTGGCAGAAATGTCCAACAAAACATAGTTTTTGCAGAATTTGGATTCTGATCACATAAGTGGAACTTTTTATTTTTTCTTTCTTCTTGAGCTGTCCCTGCAGAGCTGATAAATGTACAAGTCGGTCTGAACACCTCATCTGGAGAGTAATCCAGACACACACAGAGCTATGTGGGATGTATGTCTAATCCAAGTTGCTGACTGGAGTTGCAATAAAATGCTCACAACTTTCTGCAATTGTGTACCGCTTAAAAATAGCTTGGGCTAGCTTTTAGATATTTACTAGGCATTCCTCAGACATGTAAGCCTGCAGATCTCGCCAGATAACTTAAAGTCTTTTTAATGTTAACTTAGTTTTCAAAGTCAACGCTCCTGTGCTTTGTACAAACCAGTTTGGTTTATTGCAACATCTTTCAGTACTGCCAATGCCTATTCAGTCACATGTTATTTTGCTATCAGCAAGGTGAGGGTTATTCAAAAGAGAAATCAAAGTGATACCTCATTAACAGCAAATATCAGGATACTGTTGCTGATCATGGTATTTTTTTGCTGATAATATCTGAGGTCAGGTTTACAGTCATCTCAAAATATTTGAAACTTTAGACGAAGTACAACCACCTGTCAAAGCACAATGTTCTCACTAATCAGAAATATCAGCAATATTTCCCAGATAAATTCAAGAGAATAAGAAAATATGTTCTTAAGACTGTTCCATAACTATTCTGTGTGCAACTCAGCACCATATAGCACAGCTGGTAAATGAGTTTAAGATATTTTTGTGCATAATAGAAGAAACCTGAAGTGAAGCCAACAGGACTGAAAGTTTTCAAAGCATTATTAAATACACGGAATGCTATCTCAAGCATTAATTTTTAAGAATTGTAGCCTTGTCAGAACTTTTCAATGGAAATGAGTGGAGAAAAGGGCTATAAAGATGGTTGGTTTTGATCCTGTTTTCTCAGCTTATTAAAATAACTCTCCAGTAAGACTAGTGGGTGACCCACTCAGCAGATGAACTACAGAGGTCAGAATTTCAGTTCAGTTTGTGTATGCACACAAAACTTGAGACGTAAACACTGAACTTCATCCAAATATTTTTTTTAAATGAGCCTGAAAAAACAGTTTGGAAAATCTGACAACAAACGTTATCTCCTGAGATTTCAAGGCCTTTCTGCTTCTATTAAAATAAGACCTTCTCCCAAAATATTTTGGCACTTTTAATACCAGCAGAAAGAGGACCAGGAAGTGTGGGGATATGTGAAGTTTAAAGTAAGTGGGAAACAAAAGCGGTCTACATACTTTTAAGTCTGGGAGTCTGTTGAAGTTTGGAGTGAAGTTTTGAATCATTCATCCCTCTAACTGGCTGGTGAGCCCATATCTATATTAATGAGAACTGCATACAGTGTGTTCCTGGTGTGATCTCAGATGGATCACATAGAAATAACATCGTTTCCCAGCTGGCTGTTGCAATAGCTATGCTTATGTAGCTTGAAATTGATCTTGTTTTCACCACAATGTAGTTCCAGGACAGATGCAAACTCTTGTTCAATGTCAGGTCTTTCAGGGTAGTGCACCTTTCAAACAACTTTCTTACAATTTAGTAATTCTGATGCGCAATATTTTTCCTACAGGAATTATCTTACACATTTTTTGAATGAGCTTTCACCTTACTTCTGACCTCTTCACATCCCCATCAAAAAGTTAGAGAAATTAAGAAAAAAGCTCACAAATATCAAAGCAATAAAGGGAATAACCCTTTGGGATGGAATTGGAAGAATAATTCTTTCCTGCAAATATAGACTGACTAGAAGCTGGGTTTTGTAAAAGCGTGGCTCTGTATACAGTCTCCACATAATGGCATACTTTTGAAAAAGGAGAAACTTGTGGTGAACATCAGGAAGAATTTCCTGGTCCCTGAATTAGAAGTATGGCCTAGTAGAATCCCACTGTCTTTATTTGATCTCCTGTACAGTCTACATAATTTGTACATCCACATATACATTTACTGAGCATCTCTAAATTACTAATGTTCTTGGGGTATAGACTTGCTGTAGCACATGATTTTAAAACTCTCTCTGATTTTGCCTTCCATTATAGAGGGAAGACTCCCTACAATCCCAATGGCAATCCTGGGATATTGTCTTGATTTTCAGGCTGGTAAAATGTTGGCAAACTGTAGCAGAAGTTAAATACTGGTAATGTTGCTGGTTGATGCAAGGGTTGTTTGCCAAGTCAGAGATCTTCACTGTCTCTAACAGAGAAAAGGGATGCTGTGTTTAGGGGGGTAGGTAGGGAGTGGAGGTGGGGGAAGAGGATAAACAGGGCCAAGTGTGAGTACTTCTTTCCCAGCTCAGGTGTCAATTAGAGCTGCCTGGAGAAGGGAGACCTGCATGGTTCACTTCTGTTATTAGGAAGAACATAGACCTTCAGGGGATTTCAGCAGAGCGCTCTCCTGCCCTTTCTCAGCAGAGCTTTATGGGTTAGCTTAACTCTCGCTTTATCAGTAATTTGTCTCCACATGTATTTTGGCAAAGGGCAAAAACATTGGTCTCTGTGAAAAAAAATGAGTTGTTTTGGGGAAATGGCTGGCTGAAGCAACATAGATTGAGTAGGATTTAGGAGAAACAAGAAAGGGAGTTAGAGGTTCCCTCAAATCTGTGTTGTGGGAAGGACAGAAAAGAGGCCAGAAAATGAGGAGGACTGAATCCCAGCTCACACGTTCCAATATGTAGGACAATTTGACCTCCCCCTCTGCATGGAGAGCAAATGAAACTATACACAAATACTAACAAAACAGCATAGTCAGGTTTAACTTAGTATTTACTATGCACTAAGCAAAAAGCATGGCTTTTAAAATAAGATAATTAAAAATCAAAAATAAAAAAGATATCATGCTTACAGCTTTTTGAAAGAAGATGGACTACTTATTTAATAAACCTGAAAACATACAATCGGCGATATAAAATGCATACAAAATTAAATCAAGCAGGTACATTCATCACTGACAATAGAATAAATGGGCCCAAGCACCAAACATTTATTTTAATGACCTAAGGCAGCATAAGGATAATGACATAAGATAAAGAACACTGTGAAAAGTTTTTGTATTTTTTTCTGTAGCCCGTAGCACAAGGGCAAACCGGCGCTGGAGTATAGTAGCACTTAACTTGACACTTTTTTGACTGTGATGGAGAGCTAGTGTAGGAGGGTTGCTATCCTCGTAACAGGTTAATGGCAAATCCATTTATTTTAGATGGCCAGTCTGGTTTTATTGTGTCGGTATTGGCAGGACAACATGTTGTTTTGATTTTAACTTTTTAGTGCCCCCCATTATATGACACAGTTAGTATTAAAAAAAATCCAAGATATCGAATTGAAAAGTCATTCTAAATTGTGAAGTATTTCATACAAAAATTGTTAAGACAGGACACTGTGATGTGTTTTTTTTAAGTCTTCCTCTAAAACAAAAGTTTAGCAAAATCAGCATACAACATATTTTGGTGCCGCTCTGTTTTCTAATGTGGAGTTTTCTACTGAAAATTTTCCAAGCAGATCTAGGTAAGGATCAGCCTATGTAAGAGGTTGATCCTACAGAACTACATTTTCTTTAAGAACACTGCCTCTTAAAATACTATCTTTAAATAAATGCCCCAGTAAGTTTACTATGAGAGACCATGTCCAAAGAAGGGTGTTTTACTCCTTGCATTCTTTCTGCTGGTCTGCTCTCAGTTTTCCCTCCCTCTGTTCAGAGGGGACTAAAACATTTATCTGGACTGACTATGGGCAAACTGAAGAAGAAGAAAACAGTAGAAAAGCCACCAGAGAAATAACTGGTCAGCAACTAGAGAGCCTGAAAGCAAGCATTAGCATCAAGAAAGACTGAACTATAAAAATTTAATGCATAATAAAGCATTTATTAAGAATTGAAAAGGTAAATTAAAGTCATTTTAGCATCTTTTGTCCCAATAAAACAGATTTTCAAGCTCATGTATAGTAAATAAATCTGAATCACATAGTGTTATTTACGTTCTGAAAAGCCATAAGAAGCATAAGACCCTAAATGTTAATCTCATGGACTGTTTCTCAAATAACTGGTATTATTTCTAGTGTTCAATTTCCTTGTAAAATGTTCTTTATTTTTGCCTCATTGATTAATGTATTGCTTCAGAACTTAATGGAATTTCCTAAATCCTATAAAGCAGGCATAAGCAATTAAGGGTGATCTTTAAAAGAATCCTGGAGTTTAAAAAATGTTTTCCTCAGTACATCTGTAGTGGACTAGCATTTAAGAATAAAAACTATTACTACCCTGCTGACTTTAGTAATTACCCAAGTCAGAATTCCCTCTAATTTCACAGAAACATAGAAGGCTTTGGGTTGGAAGGGACCTTGGGTTGGAAGATCATCTAGTTCACCCCTCCTACCATAAGCAAGGACATCTTTCACTAGATCAGATTGCTCAAAGCCCTGTCCAACTTGCAGTATCCCCAAGTCCTTCTCTGCTCTCAATCAGTCCATCCCCCAATCTGTATTGATATTGGTGATTGCCCCGATCCAGGTGCTGGACCTTGCACTTGGCCTCGTTGAACTTCATGAGGTTTGCAGAGGCCTGTTCCTCAAGCCTCAATTTCATACTATTGATGTAAGTTCTGAATTTGGGAGTTTAATTACATTTATGAATGTCAGTTTAGGAGGTGAGGGTGTTAATTGTGGGTTGTGGTCCTGAGCTATTCTGGTTATAGTTCACCTGTCTATGATAGCTACTTAGCTGCCTAACTCATAAGTTTAGAGGGGTTAACCTTGCAGACCTCTCTGGGAAGAAAACTGGTGCAGGGTTTACAGAAATGGACTTAGATTCAAATAATAGCACAAATATTAGAGCAAGAGCTCTACATTGTCTTTCTTCAGCTCTTCGTCTTCACAGAATGTTGCCTTTGCAGACATGAAATATCTGTATTTGGGAAATTGCAAAAGTGGTAGAAGGAGTATTATTAAATACATATCATTTATATTAATTATTAGATACAGTTAGACATTATCTTAAGAAATTAATGTCATATTCTGTGCTCACTGAAACTCAGTGTCTTCCCACTAATTACAACCATGCCTGAAAGTGGAGTCAGTGATTTGACTGCTTCCTTTTCTCCAGAGAAATTGTTCCCAGTTTCCTGTTGTGCTTCCTCTGCCATCTCCAGAAAGGCTCATGCGCTCATAAGTTCGTGAGCTGAGTACGCTGCTCCCATGTGGGGTTCAAGAAATGTGCATTTTCTACCAGAGGCAGTAGCCTTGGTGTTTTCTCCCCCAGTTGATCATGCACTCTTAAACCTACAGCTATTCCCATCGCCCTTGTGAATGGCAAGCAGATGGGATGCCCAGAGGACCCGGTTTGCCTGAGCACCAGTGTCGTGGCTCCTGGTTAGAAGGGTAAATGGGCTCTGTGGGCAACTGAGCTCAGCCTGAGTGCCGACTGCTTGTAAAAGCTGTACAGATAGCTCAGATGCCTTGGCAGAGACCTGAGGGATTCACAGCTCCTTTGGAAGTGGTTTGACTTTTTTTTTTTAAAAAAAAAAAAAGCGAAGATCTAGGAACAGTGTTTCTGCTTCATATCCTCACCTGTAAAAAAAGGGATACTTACTCCACCTCGGAAAGACTGCCTATGAAGGCACCGCAAATTGAGACAGGGTACCTCTACTGTAAGTTAGACATTTAAATGGTCAGATCAGTCATTCCCTGGCAGAGCCTATTTCTCTCCACTGAGTATAAAGGGATTCCAGCATGACTAGCTCAGGCTTAGACATCTATCTTTCTGACGTTTAACTTAGGCAAGTGACTCCCGGGACAAGGATGCTAAAAAATCATGGTAATGAGTCACAGCAAATAACTGAGGAAGAGAAATTTCATCCGAGTTCCACCAAAGGGCGCATTTTGACCCAAATAATTTCTTTCAGATTTCAGCTGCAACTTCTGTTCTGTTTGGTCAGAATACAGCACCATCAGAGTACAGAAGTGGTCACCAAACAAATGGAGGGAATTAAGAAAAAATTCGATGCCAAGTTCATTAAATGCTCTGAATTGTGAAAAGAAATATTTATCTCTGCTTGCTTTTCATTTTTTCCTCATTTCTCTTTCTTTTTCCTAAATTATTTAATGTATTATAATAAATAAATGGTTTTACTTGGTTACAAGACATTCTATATTGTTCTTTGAAAAGTAAAACTGAAAAGTTAATAATAATTGCATTATGCAGGGCAAAACTTTGGTTTGAAAAGTCTGCTATAAAAATCACAAATAAAGGTCATTTGTAGACATGGTATAGATTATTGCAGAACCTGCATGCTTTTCTATGTACTATGTATCTCAATACCACAAACTTTGAAAAAATTTTACTTACTAATTGGGTAAGTCATAAGTTATTTCTTCAGGGGAAATGTTGTCAATTGTGAAGTATTAGATAAGCTGAGGTGAAAACTGCAGGCTGGTTGAGCTCAACATGTTTCTCATCAGACTGTTCTTGTTCTTTAATGCTTATTCCTCTGTATTATGAGAAGGAGGAAGCAGCTGTGGAAACAAAATGGGTCACAGAAGTATTTCCGCTGGGGAAACCTAAGGGAACCTAAGGGAACCTAACGTCTCACATGCAGTGAGAACCACCAGGCTGCAAGAGGAGAGGAAGCAACCTTTTACTGGATTATTTTTTTTCTTGTGCAGAAGGGGGTGGCACGTTAAACTTGTGAGAAGATTAAGGGAGAGGGGTGTTCAGTGTCTTAAGTGGAAAGAAAGAACCTGGGGGACCAAGAACAGAATCCAACAGAGATTTCATATAACGCTCAAGTACTGCAAGGTTTGAATGAAGGGAATGTCCTGTCAAATCCAACCTCTTGATAGGCTTCAATTTAAGGATCACATTCATGATTTAATATAAAAATTATTTTTAAGTAAAACACCCCCTATTTTTGTCACATACATAAAATTATCTGAAAGGTTTAGTGAGGTTGGGAAAAAAAAAGCTATTTAAGCTAGAGGACAATGTTGTCACAAGAAGAAATTGATGCAAACTAGATAGAAATCAATTTAAGCTACAAATGGGATAGTTTCTATCCATCAAAGTAGTTACATTCTAACCTGGCCTTCTGGGAGAACAGAGGCAAAAATCTTTGCCAGTTTAAAGGTAATGCTTTTTAAAAAGGATTATGTGATGACATTGTCTATGGTGGAGATTAGACAAAATGACGCAAGAAACCCTATACCTGTCCTGTTGCCTGATGTTCTTAAATACAATAGTGCATGCACGCTCAATTCCAAGTGGAGCTGCTCTTTTTCAGCCAGAGGTACAATGAAATGTCTATGTTTTTCATTTTTTTCTATTTCCGAGAAAAAGCTACAGGACTTACTTTGGGGAGCCAAGTGAAACAACAACAAGGAAAAAGTCTGGTGTGCTGATATGATGACATATGCGTGTGGTTTCACACAGTAATGTGTAGTTCTAGGTGGTGGAAGGCTGTAGGTTGTCATGTTAAGTGTGATGGTATTGATGGATAAAGAACTGGCTGGACGGTCGCACTCAAAGAGTTGCGGTCAACGGCTCGATGTCCAAGTGGAGACCAGTGACAAGTGGCGTTCCTCAGGGGTCGGNCCCTGGAGGTGTTCAAGGCCAGGCTGGACGTGGCCTTGGGCAACCTGGTCTAGTGGGAGGTGTCCCTGCCTATGGCAGGGGGGTTGGAACTCGATGATCTTCAAGGTCCTTTCCAACCTAAACCATTCTATGATTCTATGATTCTATGATTAAAGATAACAAGTGGAAAAATGTACTTCAGCCTTCATATGTTCAGGATGCTGTTTTCCTGCTGCTATAAAACAAATGAAAGATTTGGCTAGTTCTTGTAGACCTGAAATATTAGAGAGGAGAGAAGTTTTCCAGCGCTAATTGATGGATTCTACCTCTGGACTCCAGTCCCTCTCATTAAGCCATCTATCACTGTATGTCGTGGACATGACTTCCTACAGCACTTTAAATGCCAGCCTTGTAATCATTTCCCTTATTCCCCTGACATACCTGATCTGCCAGCTGTAGCTTTCCTTTTGCTCTCCACTAAGGCTGTGAACAGTGCGAAGGGGAACATGGCTGGGTGCTGTGAAGCCTTGGCAAGCAAAGGCTCCAACTGGAGGACCTGACAGTTACCCCGATGTCAAACCCTACTGATGGCATCCCAAGCGGGGTTTGATTCCTGTGCAAAATTCAGCCGGGCTGAGATAGGAAAGCTAAACAAAACAACCCAGCTTTGGAAATAATATGCCTCCTCCCATCTTTGACGTTCCCTTGACAGATGATGCAAATAAGCAGTGGCCTCTGAATTGCGAAATAGCTCATTAGCAGCCCCAGATGGCATTACTTGTGTGTACAATGCTGCCTGTTGCACCAATTACAGCTTGTGGTCTCAGGGTCACACTCTGCAGAGAAGGCACATAGTTGTACTGAAGAATCTGGAGTGCCCTGGCAAAAGGAGTAACAACTTCTCTCTGAGCACTGGATAGATTAGTTAATTAATAGGAGTTAAAAGTGAATAAAAATTGGTTCTCTAAGAAACAGCACAACTCCTGGCAGGTGATTTATTCTTCTTGACTGATAATAACAGAGTAGTACATACACTTCAACCTTTACTTACAGTTAAAACCCACTGACTTGTAGAAGGCAAGCTACATCTGAAGCATATTTTTAGTATTACTGCTTATTATTTTTCCTGCTACTTCTCATAATTGGAAGTTCTGAAATTTTGTAATCTTTCCATCCACCGGGGTGCAAATAATAATACAAATATTAACTTTTTGTGGTCCATTTTTTTAAACACTAATCTAGGGATTCTTCTTTTCTACTTTTGGATTTTGAAAATGTCATGATTCTTTTTTTCTCTACAAACATCAGGCATGAGAAATAGATAGGTTTTTTTAATGAAAGCATATATTCTCATAAAATTTTAAATACCATTAAATATCACAAATGAGTCTTACTCTAAAATTACTCAGATACACTTCAACTAGTTTGGGATCAA
The DNA here is from genome assembly GCA_008711295.1 of Anarhynchus alexandrinus. Lineage (NCBI taxonomy): Eukaryota > Metazoa > Chordata > Aves > Charadriiformes > Charadriidae > Anarhynchus > Anarhynchus alexandrinus. The sequence goes on along the minus strand of VUYV01000157.1, from coordinate 2,120,380 downwards.
AATTGCTAACACATCTCAGTCACAAGCTCATTGCACATATTTCTTCTAAAAGGTGGCCACTAAAAGATAGTGAAATAACCTTTCATATAGACTATTACTGACCTCAACAGAACAGTATAAGTTTACTTAGTTATATGTGCAAAATTGGATCAGTATTTCAGCATAGCTAGGATACAAATCTGTGTGAAACAAGTATTCTGAATAATATTGCAAAACTTCAACACATTTTTTTCTATAACTATAAGGCTATCTTGAGAAAACTTTTATTAAGAAAAGCATTTGCTGCAAAATTTGCTTTCCTTCTACAGTTTTTTTGGATTTCTTCATAAGATACAGGACATCCCCAGCCTTATCCCTCTGCCGGTTAGGCAGTCATGTGGCGGTCCAAATCCTTACCGTGTTCAAATCAGACGGTCCAAATCCTTACCGTGTTCAAATTAAAGCATGGCTTTGACTATCACCTTTTCCAAACTTATGGGTGCATGATGTAATCAGGAGACTATCTGGATTGCCTTCTGATGTTTTTTCTCCTCATAAACACCCTTCTGAATTCAAATATTCTTTCCATAAATGTTTCAGACTAAAAAATTGACATTTACCAACTAAAAGAAAGTGACAAGCTCAGTGTGATTATTCCATAGACAGCACAAATGTGCTGAATTATGCAGCCATAGAAAATATACTATTGGTCACATATTTTAGTCCAGAGTTTGTAGGCTGCTAAAAAAATTTAAAAGGAAAAAGCTGATCAGAGAATAACTGCTTTAAAAATATAAAAGCCATAAATGCATACAGACACATTAAATATACATTTTATAGACAAAAATATTCTACTGTAATGTAAATTTAGACTTTCTAGAAATCCTACAATGCACATAGTTTCCTCACTGGAAAGATTATGCTAAAGAACATGACAAGTTTTTAGACATTATCATTGAGTACACATAACTTTTCACAACATTGAAGAACTCAGTCATAGTGAGTCTGAAAAGCGATATAGAAGTTGATTTAGAACTGATTCATTTTCAAGTAACTGTAGTTATAAATTTACCCTCTTGTAACTTTAACTGGGAAACACAGATTAGTATCACTTATTTAATTTAACTGTAAATCTCAATAAATGTATGACATTTGATTTAAAAAAAAAGTTTTTTACTTGATTGAAAAAAGATATAAAACTCATATTTTCTTATGAATCAAGAGATGGAAGAGAAAGCTTTGCCATGGAAAAAAAATAATAATCCATGGATCAGAGTTACATTTCTTACTGATTTACAGTCAGATTTTGACAACCTAAAATTTCTTCTAAGGAAAAAGATGTTACTGTGCTAATTGCAGATCTTGGTGAATGTCTGCCTTTTGCAAACAAACCCCCCTGATTTTATATAAATGGTTTACCTTAAACTTTTACAGTTCCAAGTTTCGAGTACTCCTTAGCAGGCAAAAAGCAATTATTTTCATGTACAGTTATTAGTCTTAATAAAAGCACAGTGAGAAAATACAGTGCGATAAATATTTTAGCCCATTGTATTTTCTGCAAAATATTAAATGTTACATTATTTATCAGGGAAGGGGGGAAGGGAAGAAGCACCAATTGTTTAAATGAAGCCTGAGAAAATCCCAAAGACATTTGGTGTGCTTAAGTGCTTTATTTTTGCATTATTGCTTGAAAATATTCTTGAGTTTCCTTCTGTAAATGCTTATCATGAACATCTGCTTCTATGAAGTTGCAAGCTCTATTTTAATTTGAGAATGGCTGGCAGTGTGATATGTAATATTTGGCAGGCAGGACGGCGGAGGTGAAGTGTCCTTGAGTGCACTGGAAATATCAACATAGCTCTTCTGGCTTGGCTACTAAGAGTGTCAATAGCAGACACTGTGTTTTTTAAATGAAATGTTAAAAAACTGGTTCCGTTTAAAGCATTCTTACAGCATCTTGGATCCAAAGTACCTATCAGAATTAAGCATTGTGAAGGTGAAGCTACGCGAAACGGCTGACCCCATCTGAAAATTTGTCCAACCAAACTTTGTTCATCCTCCCTTCACCTGTGCTTGCTTCCCTCCCTTGCCAACTTGTTTGCTCTGTTGCCCTGGTTCTAGTAAATTGCTGGTCCTTTCTTCACCGGACAAATTCAGCTCATTAATCCCGAGGAAAAATGGTCCTTTTTATTTATTTATGTATTGCTGGGGTAGTTTTCTTCTTGGTTAGTGAGTTGAATCCTATCATTGAGAACTAACTGACCACTTAACAGTTAGTTTTATCTCATGAGGCTCCAGGCTAGGGTCCATGCAGTAGGCAGTGACGCAACGGTGACATCCTAAATTAGAGCTAACCGCCATTAGCATATCTTCAGGCATCTGACCTAACCACACCCTTCCATGAGAGTTAGGATGTTGGGTGAAAGGGTAAACCAGGATGACACAAACATCTATCCTTCCCGTCCTCTTCAGGTTGCTTCTCTCACGCCAAGTAAGTCTGAACCCGAACAGTTTAGGTACCGAGTTCTGACCTGCCACGGTTCACAGGCAAGCAGGTAAGCTTTTAATTAAATATGTAAGGCTGCAAGCTGCAGTGGCTCAGGAGCAGCTCCTTTTTGTGTACAGTGTTGTTCTTCCAGAACAGCAGTGAGGAAGACGGCTGGGAAATACCCACTTCAGCCAATCCAGGTCAGTTCACATCACGTGACATTTTTTGCTCTAAGCATGGTCTAAGATTCCTTTCTAACTCATAAAATAACAGCACCCTTTTCTGCTCATTAATAAAGTGATGAGAAACAGAAAACAATTCATTGGGAAAACAATAGCTAATTTGTGACAAATAGCATGCTTTTCTTAAAAGAGACTTTGGAAATAGAATATCAAAATCTCTTCAGAAAGTACTGTTGGCAGCTTGCATTTCATTATTATTTTCATTTTAGAGCACTAGAAGTACTGTAGCTATGTATAGTACTAAGGGAACATGGTCAGTGTCTGCAGGTGCCCTGCAGACTTAAGATAGCAATAAAACCATCAAGCAAAATGTAATTAAATTTGACTCTAGTCCTGTATGTTGAATTGCGTAGGATGGATTTTTGGGAAGTAGGTATGGTTGCAGGCTCTCTCTCATTACCACCACCTGGTATACGATGCATATTTTTGGGGGCTGTATGATGAGGGAATTGCCACTGCCTTGAGCAATTCCTTCCCCATCCATATCATACCTGCCACAAGTGATGTTATTGGAATCACAGCCACTTCCTGACTATGCCTGGTAAACATCATTTAATGCTAAAGAAATAAACACTGTGATGAGCAGCTCCTTTCAAAAGCAAGAAGCACATTTCAAATTGTAAAAGATGAGATGTTATTTTGTTCAGGATATAAAAATCAATATCAGTATTGTTTGTATCACAATGACCATAAAGAGATTTCTCCAGAGCTCAGAACTGCAGCATGTCTGGAGGACTGTGCATACAAAGGAAAAACTTCTTTGCTTTGAGGGTGGCAGAGCACTGGAACAGGCTGCCCAGAGAGGTTGTGGAGTCTCCTTCTCTGGAGACATTCAAAACCCACCTGGATGCATTACTGTGCAGCCTGCTATAGGTGAACCTGCTTTGGCAGGGGGGTTGGACTAGATGATCCCTAGTGGTCCCTTCCAACCCTGACCATTCTGTGAAAGGCAAGACCCACCCTAATGAACGCATAAAAACATGGGGTAGGTAAAACCCCCATTCTCATGAAACAGAGGATCAAAGGTGGGATTCATGTCCTTTAAACTTTAGCTGTTCAAGAATTAGGTGTCTTCTCTGAGACAGTCACTGCAATTCTCTTCATGGGGGGATGGGTAGAATCCCCCCGAAGTGTGAGTTAGTCCATTGTAGAATGGATATCTAACACAGGTGGAATATTTTGCCCTATGGACATACCTGCTCACTTCATTGCTTGTAATGAAAGTCTAGTTTTCTAGCTTAGACTAGACAATTTTCAGACTACTAACTGAAGTGAGCTGCATACAATTCAAAATATAAGGTCACAGAGCAAGTGTCTGCAGGAACAGAACCACATGCTGTGCCATGTCCAAGATGTCAGAGATATATACAGGAGACTTTTTCAAAGTAAAAAAAGTATATATATATTTGTAAAATAAAGCATTGCCAAGTACTCTTGCAGTTAACATGATATGATAAATAACAAAGATAGGTTTTGCAATGCAAAGCCACCTAAAAGCTCTTAAATCTGTAAGCTCTGGTACTTCTGTGTCTGTCTTCACTGAGCAGCTCATGTTCACTGTTATTACATGCATGAGGAATCTCACCTGGAAATTAACTCAGCCTCCTCAGTCGCAAACTATTGATTGGAGTCACAGCAGACTAAATGTCCAAGAGGGAATTTCTTTAACACCAGCAAATGTCTTAGGGATATTTTTGGTCTGTCTTCCTTTCTCAAGACATTTTGTGTGCGGAAAAGGGCGATGCTGCAGTCCTGATTCACAGCGTGGATGCTGAATGAAAAACCAAATAAGTTGTCCCAAGGCTGCCTACAATCAGACAGAATGTGGACCTGGCCCTGAGAATCGGGCAAGGAAATTGATGTAGATGGAATCTTCTGACTGTTATTTCCTCAGCTAACACTGTGTGATTGACTGGCCTTTGATTCCCCAGCTTCTTGGAAAATCTAAAAATCCCACTATATTTGGTCAAGCTGCTAAAATCCATAGCAACAGCTCAATATGAACTGAAAACTAAAGGAAGAAAAGAATCCCATATTTCTAGAGTGGCTCAAGTATTTTAATGGTCTCAAGATTCCAACCTTTTTTTATACAAGGTGGCAGGAGAAAGGGAAGGCCACAGGATAATGCTGAATCTGCACTTTTAATCAGTGAAAATGCTTCCAGGGAGAAAGCTGTGCTCACATCTTCCCACAAGCTCCCCTGAGCTGTGGAGTGCAGCTCTGAAGATTGCACGTCCTTTGTCTTAACTATGTGCGCGGTGCAGTTCGTAACAGAATGCATTACTGATACCCAGCAAATGTTCTGCACTGAGTTAGTCTGTACTGAACAAAAGAATACAAAGCCTATATCCTTCCTTGCAGGAATCATTAAGTTTCTTTATGGAACCAGGTGAAAGAAATACTATAGGTCTCCAGTCAAAACTCTGCCTAAAGCCACTGATCTATAAAAAGGCATCTATGAAGGAGCTCAAGGTTTTAAACGGAGTAGGCAGAGGACTGTCTGAGGAAAAGAATGAAAAAGTACTGTTTCTCTTACACAATGAAGCCCCAAAATCCCAGCAGTGAAAAAGAGACATAGGCGGCTGCAAAAAGCACAAGACTGTGTTTGTGAGGAGACAAGACAAAAACCTTCGAGTTTAAGTGCCAACAGAAAGAGGGTAGGAACTGTGAAGAAATATGTTATCCTCTGCTGCAATTTCCTCTTGGGTTCTAGGGAACATAATTTGTGTGTTCTTAGTAAATAAAGAAAGATTATGCCCCAAAGAAATAACTATCAATTTTTCCTCCTAGAGGAAATAGCCCATAGAACCCTAAATTCTGGCTAACCACATGGGTTAGACAAAACAAACAGAAAAACCTCTGAAGAACTCAAATAAAAATGAATGAATTATTACAGTTCTTATGTACATTTAACATAGCAATAATATAGATCCGTACATGTGGCTGCCTTTGCTAAAAGACAAGCTGTCAATGAATTGAAGTGTAAGACATAAAGTGAATAGGATTTAGAAAATTGCCTGCTTTATGCTTACCCTGTACCAAAAAGTAGGTAACCAGAGTATGAGAGGACAAAATCCACTTGCTATGGAAGATAATGATTTAAGCAGGAATGCTGTGTGGTCCTAGAGGCATTGACAGACAAATCACTGGAAAACACATTTGAAAAACCACCAAAAACTGAAAGAACAAACCCACTATCCCACCAGAAAGATAAATAGCAACTGTTAGTCAGGCGAAAGATAGCACACTGTTTGAAAAGGGGCCATTTTTGTTATCATAAGACAGAAAGAAACTGAAACCATGATAATATTATTTCTGATAGCCCTAAAAGTAAAAGAAGCATAATCAATTGAACCTTTGTTACCCAGGGAAAATGCGCATCTGGGCTATCAGACTGTAGAACATGTTTCAATGACCCTATCATCAAAATTAATCTCTGTATGATCAGCTGAGTCTGAGTAATTTTCCCCCTTATGTCTGTATTTTAACTCCTTGCAGTATGGGCATGAAATGAGAGGATGCACAATAATTAACTGCCATAATTTGCGTGCCTCTCTCTAATAAGACAGGAAAGTAGTTCTCTGTATTACAGCAGCTTTGAATACCAATCCAGTATTTCTGTGGACAGTTTTCCAGAATTTAGGTATCATTTAACAGAGCTTCAGTCCAGAGTTGGTTATGAACGTATGTGCCACTGGTCTTCTCCAGCACATATTGCTTTCAAACTTATTTGCAGGAAGGCTTTATAGCCAATAAAGCAATGTTCTTCTCATTACTATGAGGTTTGTAGGGCGCCTGTCCTTGGTAAGATCTCTAACGGGACAAAGCTGCAAAAAAGGGCCATCTGCCTTCAACAGTCCTTCTGATGATAGTGCTGGTAAAGTATGCTGTTACCATTAGCGGCCAGCTGGCCTCTTACATCATTATACGTTACAAATGTTTTACAGCAAGACAATATAACATCAAACGACATTTTTAAAAAAAACATTGCGTGATTTGAATTGTAAAAGCATCCTTACAGAGCGGGATTGGCTGTGATCCTCAAGGCAGCCTATCCAGGTTCATATTTGTTTATGCATGCCATTTAATTCTTACTTTGGATACATTTCCTCATTCCAAAAATGTGATGGTTCCTTCAATGCACAGAAAAAAAAATTCTGATGGAAGAAAAATGTCTATCAGAAGTTATATTTTTTTATTAGAATATAAGAATTACTGCGCACAGAATTTGGCTCTTTGGGTCTTATTTTTGCTTAATGAAATGTGACTCTTTGCTTATGTGTCCTGATATGATAAACCTGTATACAGCAAAGGAGAAGTAATCCTTGCAAACATTAGAGGCTGACAGACAGTCTTATACTATCTACTAGAATAATCGCATCTATCTCAAATAAAAAGGGAATGTATTGTCATTTTCAGCTTTTGCTTTGCAACACTAGACAGCTAATTTGTAATCACAGCAAAGAAAACCATATCAGATAAGCAGTAGAAAACTGGCCTTTCAGAAATTCCCTATGAAAGTTTTAGGTAATAGAAGAAATACAAGGAATATGCTAATTTCTCCCCCCTCAAAAAATCCCCTTTTGTTGCTTTTCAACAAAGAAATTTTCAAGAAAATAATACCTTTGAAATGCAGCTGATCTGCAACCATACTAATAAAATCTGCCAAAAAAAAACACTCCATAAAATGAGAGAGATAATTCTCCTCAAAAAGTGAAAGCAAAAAGTGGGTTTACATTGTTTTGGAAGAAATGAAAAATTAATCTTGAGATACCATAATTTCTTTCAAATTATAGTATTGCTGCCCTAGGGAGAAAAGAAGACAATGGTTAAGGAGCCAAAGAATATAATCGAACTTATTTAATTTACTTTTTAACTTATTGAATTTATTTTGTAATTGTTGACAAAACAGAAGAAATTTGGTAATACCAGAAAAAAAATCCCAACTGGGAAACAAACTAAGATTTTCTTAATATTTAGGAAAAAAAATCCTACTTTGCACTAAAGAAATGTTAGAATTCTGCCGAGATGAGAAATGGATGAAGAATTTTAGAAAAGCTCTGTTTATGTACTGAATAGGTGGCTCCTCACAAGTATGTGATCAATATTATTTTTAATAGAAGACACTCATTCATGTCTACGCAAACAATCGAACCATTCTGAAGTGTCCCATGAGTGCATGAGTCATTATGCTGCCGATTACTTTGAATATCGGAGGTTGCTCTCCCTTTTTAAATGACACTGAAGTGCCTTCAGGAACAGTGTTTCTATGTGAGACATTCATGGGCAAATATATGCAGCCACTTTACTCCATTGTGATGAATTTTAGATGTCATTGTTATTTATTTCTTTTCAGAAGAGCCTATAATGCAGTAGGTACTGTTTAAAAATTAAAAAGGGCATATTCATCGCTTATTTGTTTTTCCATTTTAAAAATCTCTACAGTTCTATGTCTGAAAATAATGGCAGATGTAATGAAGCCAGCTTTTCTTTGAAAAATATCCTGGCCAGGTACAAATTTAATTTTATTGTTAGTTTTGCTTTGTTGTTTAAATAGTGCTCTTGCTGCTAAAGAGAAAAACAGAGGTTGAAATTCAAGGAAGGATACCTCTGACGAGAATAAAATTACCAAGAAATACTAATATCCCAGATTTTCCTTGAAAAGTCTACAACACCCTTGTTTACAGGGGCACAGAAAAATATAGTCCATTAAGAGTCAACCAACCAATTAGTTAAAAAATGTCCTAGAAATGCTGTGAAATGATGGTGAGGTGTTTTCCATTTTTTGACACAGTATAGCTGATGGGAGATTCAGGACTTTCACCGTGCTCGCAGGAAGCAAAACCGACCCTGGAGTCATATTCAGCATGGCATGCTGGACAAAACCAGACCTCAAGCCTGGGCTCTACCACACGCTTGTTGCAGCATCTGTGCAACTTTCATTTTTAAGTGTAAATTTGTGAGTCCTCCAGGCGTGTGTTCAACCTTACCTTCAAAGCAAACACACTTTTGTTTTGTGGTGAAGATGGCAGGTCCATTAAAAACCATGGAACTGTGGCAGTCCTGAGGAAGTGCCCCAGTTCTGCTTGTTTGTGGTCCTGGTCGATGGTGACAGGAGTGCAAACTGCTGCTCCCTGCGCTCCTGTTGCACTGTAATAGGAGGGGGTTTGGGCAATAATAGCCCCTTTTGTCCTCAAAAAACCAGTTTATTTTCATGGGAGTAGACGTGACTATTGGTTCAATTTCATAATACGCACACCATGAGAAACTGTCCTCCTCTGATATATCTTACTACTACTCCTCATAATTTGTTTTTTTTTCCTTTTCTAGTTTATTTGCTATTACTGAACTGAATCAGCTCACATACAGGGATCAGACAAGTTCCAGTGCTGTATGTGAGGAAACAGCGGCAATGAATTTGGATGAGGGGTGGGGTCACTTATTTCTCCTATTCATATTCATAATTCTATTTATTCAGTACATTTCAAGACTTTTAATCAAAGAGGAGCTTGGCCTGCCTTCTGTGTGATACAAACACAGATTATAGAAGTTGACCCAGAAATTTCTGAATCAAGTATTAGTTTATTATTGATTTGGTGCATGTGCAACTGAAAGATATGCTAAAGATATCTAGTATTGATTAAAATCCATCAAGCGTTAAAAAGAAATTATTCTGGCATTAAGTGTATGTTCCCTATTCCTGGTGTGAACTCACCATCAGCCTTCAGCATTAGACTTTAGGGTTTTTGCCTTGTTAGACTGTAGTACTCTACACTTTTCACATAACTGCACATCACCCACAGTAATGCAGATTTCTCTGTGAAATGGACCTGTTAATGTGAGTATCCAATTGCCTGAGGAAAGAAAGCTGTCTTCACATATTTTACAAGGGACATTTTGATACTTTCTGCAGACCTTTAACAAAGCTACTCATTACATTTGAGCCAGTTACAGGCCCAAACACAACCCATTAGAAAACTCCCTTATTGGTGATTACTTTTTGTGCGATCTCCAGTCAGTATAATTTGTCTAAACGTGATTTTTTCATGTTAATACTCAATGGAAGGCTCTCTTGTACTAATGAAAATTTCTTACTAGAGTCCATTGTTTCAAAGCAGTTGTCTAGCAAACAAACTCATAATCTCATAAACATTTCTTTAAAAGCTAATTATAATAGAAAGATAAAGAACCCTAATATTTGTCCAACTTGATTCTGTAAGGTATTCATCAAGTTTATGAGCATGCTCATGAAAAACACTGAATGCTTTTGATTTCTGGGGATACCCATATCCATCTCAGATCAGAAACATTTGGAAAGGTTGTTTGTTTGCTTATGCAGGTGTAAGAGTTCACTTGCAAACTTTTGTGCTGCAACCAACGGTAAGCCTAAATAACTCATTTGCTTGCCATGCCTAATGGCAAAGGTTTGCACGTTTTTGAACACTGACAAAAATCTTGCAATTAAAGCAGCAACTCCTAAATGGATCAGAATACATTTCTGCAGTGTGCAGTGTTTCTGCAACATACACTACTGAAGAAATGGAGGAGAAAAGTTTTGGAAAACTACTTCTCTTGAAAGTAAGAGGGACTTCAGCGTTGCTTTGGGCTGAACTTTGGTTTTAGCTACATTTTCAACGATAACGTTGTGCTTCAAGATGTGTGTGTTCCCTTTATATTTGTACCCCTTTATGGCTTATAAGAGACACAACTTGACACAATGACTTTCAGCCCCTTATGGAAACTGATATCTTTTAATTCAGAAAAGCAAAAACATTGTAGGGCACTGACAAAAATGAAGTAAAAAAGAAAAGAAACATTCACATCACTACCCACTCCAAATAATTTATGTTCACCAGCTGAAACTTTTTAGATATGTTTGCAATCCGTCAAAATCCTGTCTTGGAGCATTTATAGTAATTAAGAATGTTTGATACAATATTAAATGTAACTAGTCAGATAAGTAGGATATGAAAAGCTACACCCTCCAGATTCAGGAAGTTGTTCTTTCCAGGAGAAACGGGTCATCTGTTGAAAGTTCAGAACAGAAACCCTGAGAAAGTCTTTAAGAAGGGGATGATGTCTTCTGCCACTGGGAGACAGCAGTACTTGCAAATCCCCCAGTTTTTCAGAACATTGAAATTATCTGATTTAGTTGAGAGTAGAAAACTGTCAGAAGCAAAAGAAGAGGTACAAGACAAAAGACATAGAGAAGCATCTACAGAGGAAAGTGAAGAGAAAGAATATCCCATGAAGAGCAATGGCAGATTTAGCTAGAGCCTTAAGGCCTAGGAGAAGGATAGAAATTAAAAGATCCTTTTATTTTTGCAGGACATGCTCTTCCAAAGATAGAAAAGCACCTAGGACATGCTGGATGATTTCATGCGAGACCTGCAAAGCTCTGAGTCATAATCCTCTGCTTTTTCCTCTTACTTTTGACCATGAATAAATAAATAAATAAATAAATCTTTGCAGGATGCAAAGGAAGGCAATCCATCGGGCACCTTCCAGACATCTTGCATCTCAAAGCCATTACAGGTTATCAGCCACATGCAGCATACACCACCCCAGGTTCCTTGCTCCACACACGTATTGTCACTTTGCAGTGATATTCGTGCACCACCCTTTTCTACAAGTTATAATGGCACTGGTAAAGGTCGGTATCTCCTTTTTACGACAGTTTCAGGTACGTAGGCACAGATCTCTGAGCGCTGTGTGGGGAAACTGTGGCTGATGTCTATGCCTGTAAGTCAAAGAAGCTGAGGCAAATTATCCTGCCGTAATGACAACTGCCTTGACATGGCTGTAGCCATACAGCCACAATCTTTTACTTTTCCCCTGAAAAACTGTAGACATCCAAATGGCCCCCACTGTTCTTAAACCCCAAGTTGTGCTCAAAAATTGCTCACTCCAAAACTTTGCCAAGATTTATGCTAAATGTGTCACTGTAAGGATGGTCTGGGGCCGTTACTGAGCCCTAACCCTCGTCCTGTTTAGGTTACCAGAGCAGGTATAACTGTAGGATACTTTGAGGCCACCTGGGAAAACCCTGAGCCAAATTTTAAAATGAAGGTGTCACAGTATTAAAGTGAAAATAAACAGATAAAAGATGAGACTACTTGTGAGGGAAGAAGAGAGATTTGTACACATCACTTAGCCTGGCTGTTAGCACCACTACTTTAGATCAATAAAATCTATTCTCTTATTACATCTGTGGCTCGCCTTACATCTTCCCTTTCCAGAGGGAAAACAATACACCACCTGTTATACTGCATCTCGGCTCTCCATTAGTCCCTAGGCTGGTTTCCTCGCCTTGTAGATCTCTGAAGAGAGATCATTGCAGACTTTGGTTACTCTAGTACTCCAGTCAGCACTTTCCCATGATGTTGTTTGGATCTGTGGCTCCTCTGCAGCTGACTCTTCCTGTCTGCCTCTGGAGGAAGCTCAGGATGTCTATCATTTTTTTCTACAGGCTGTCCCTCGCTGAGCCACAACCTTCCAGAAAATATGCATATCTTCGCTAGACGTGACAATTTTGGTGCCTGTGGTTTGTCATTATGCTTACAGACATTGCCTTGTGGCTAGGAAGGCATTGTAGTCATGTCATCCGTTATCAGAATATACATTTTGCATTTGCTGTCTCAATTTGTTTGCACCAATTCATACTTGCCCTGTTTTCAGCATGGTGTGTTAGGTCCGGAGGCAGTCCAACTGTCAGTCTCTACTGCTAGGTCCTTCCTTTATCTAATACTGCTTTTGGCACTTGCCTGATCATGATATCTAAGTCAACTTATTAACTTGGCAAGGTATTATCTTTGTTTTTCTTTGTTAGATTAGTTTTCCAATTAGGTGTCAGGCACCACAGCAGTGGTAGGAGTGCAGATCAGTGCAGAGCAGGGAAGGGAAGGAGGATTAGGAAAAATGGGAGGTGGGAAATAGAAACAGCATCTCTCTTTTTTGGTTGTGAGGAATTGCTAATTCAGTATTATGTATTATGCCGTGTTACGAAATTGCATTTCTAGGTTCAAGGGAAGACAGCTATTCCTTGCCTATTAGGTTATTCTGCATTTCTAAGGATCCTTTTGAAAACTTCAACACCTTTTTTTTCATAATACCAGAAGACTTTGAGCATCTTAGGTTCTATATAATATGCCCAAATCCCACATACTTTAAGAATGTTTGATCTAGTGGAAATCTAATTGCAGCCCTTTACCCATCATTATCATAGCAGGGATGTCATATCTAGCAAATACAGATCTTATGAGATTATATATTCAAGAGCCATTTTCTGTGGTAATGATGTTTCTTGACAGTGAGAATAAGAAGCTAAAAACACAATGGAATTTTTTCTCCAGTGTATACAAACAAATGTGTGCCAGTCCTGGACAGGAGAACCACAGTTTAATTAAGCTTACCTACCTACGTAATACTGGACTTGTAGTTTTTTGCCCTTTAATTCACATTCTTTAACAACACTAGTGGTTTTAGCTCATAATTTTCTATATGGCACTTCTCATCTTTGGGGAATTTTTCTTTTCCTTGCTATGTCTTCATTTATCTTGCTTTAATTTCTGTTTTTCTACATTTTTCTTTTTGTCTTCATGGGCTCTTCACATCTTATACATGGCATCTCTTTCAGGGCCTCCTGGGAGGTAAACACACCTTACCTCACTCTAGCTCCCATACAGACATTTTCATCTGAGCTGGTCCTCTAGAATCCATTTATAGCTAATGGAGAAAGACAGGCATAGCCTTTAAGATAATCTCAGCCATTCTTGTAACTGCAGTGTCAATACCCATCCCAAAAGTAATCAAGATTTCAGTTGTGTTCCAGTTTGCACCCCAGCTAATGATGTATCAATCAGGTATTCATACAAATAGTTTCTCTTCTTTTGCAAATTTGTTTGTTTGTTTGTTTTTTTCTTCAGCTCTGCCCAGAGTCTGGACAATGCTTAGCATGTGTTTTCTTCCACACCTTTGCTGTCATCCATGTGGTCTCCCTTTGTAGTTTTCTCCTTTGTTTTGTTGACTGTTCCTGTGATTTTGCTCTTTGGTAGCACAGCTGTGGCACACAACCTGGTCAGCCTCTGCTCTATAGTCTGGCAAACTCTCATGGGTTTTCTACTTTTAACTCTTTATTTTCTGACAGTATTTTTTCAGTTGCTGGTACTCATTTTTCCTGATGTCAGATTCCACAAGACTCTATAGGCTGCACAGTTGGCTTTACAGCCTGAATTCTGTTATAAACATCCTCAGAGTTGCTCCACCATTTTATTTTTCAGACAAAGCTAACAACTTGCAGAAGTTCATTGTTGTAGATGTGCAATATGCTTTGGATATTATGATGTCATTTAGTGCCACCTTCGTTTGCTTTTCTTGTATGCTTCATTATTAAAGAAGTTTAGAGTCTCTGCATCAGCAATATTAAAATAAAAATCTTCTGGCAGCATTCACTTTCATGAAGAGACAGAACTCTCTTTTGAACCTCTTCCAGTCTCAACAAAGAGTTTTGTTCTTGATGCCAGGTGTTCTTGTACCTGGCTAGGGCAAGCTCTGGATTGGCATTAAAACTTTGAGGTATCTTCCTTGAAAGAGAAGATAACGAAAGCAGTGATGAAGGGGACAGAGGCAGGGAGAGGGACCTCTGTGTTGTTTAACACCTACCAGCTCAAACTGCAGCTGCTTCAAACCAGTATGTTGCATTTCCCTCAGAGAAACTACCCAGGATATCTTTGCAATAGTGGTATTCTTTTACACCAGTTTGGCTACTGTGTGAAATAAGAAATAAAAGATACGAGCTCGATCACATCTCCAGTCCAATGTTCAAATTGCAATGGTGTTGAGATGGTGAGCCAGCATTCAGCCCATCACCTTCCTGGAGACACTGCCTGCTGCCCCAACCATCGTGGCCTCAGCCCTGTCCAAAACCCCTGTGTTGTGAACACACAGTATGTAAATCACCAGAAGCTCCCAGGTTTGGGAGAGAATAAAGATTTTAGAGCCCTGTTCAGAAGGGCCCCCAGGGGGTCACTGCCTCCTTTGCTTTGCAACAAACTAAATGGCAACTTGAATATTCTGGTTGACTTAGGTGAAGGTCAGATTTCTGAGGGGAGCGAGGAAGAGTAAGGGTTGTGCCACCTAACACCACACAGTAAGCCTCCCCTGTCCCCTCCCCACTCCTCTTTCATCATTCAGTTCTTTCCAGTTTTGGGATGGCATCAGAGAGATGTGGCCCCTCAGAGAGCCCAATTCCAGACAGTGTGTCATAGTGCGCAGTGAATTAAATGTTTTCTCCCAATTTGTGCCCTTTCTGCGCTACAGTGTCCCTGCTTGCTGTGCTGTCCTTGAAATGCAATGTGAAATTAGCTCTCGATAGTGCAGCGTGGCAGAAATCAATAACAGAATTATGCCAGCACGTAGGAAGGGCTGCTAAACCCTGGCAGCCCCGGCAGCATCTCAATGCACGTCCTGACGAACGCTGAACTGTGGAAAAGAGAGGTGTCTCTCTTGTTAACTGCTGTGGTTCTGGCTGATGTGTTCCTAGAATGGCTGAGATATTGGAAAAGTACTGAAATACATCACCTGGTGATTTCTAGCTTTTATAAGTACATTTCCTGACTATGTAAGCAGACTTTAACTCACTGAGAATACAAGCCTCTGCTTTATTACTGCACTGAAAATGATCAGATAAAAGCTTCTAGAGAGAAATATTTTGGAGTATGTTTGTGTGTTCCTTCAAGGAAGCAGAATAATTTGTCACAGTAGATGAAACTTCAATCAGATTTGATGGCTTTTACATCAATTTACGAAGTAATCTGATTAAAGCCTCAAAGTCTTCTCACTATGATACTTAATGACTTGTCCTTGGAAGAATGTAATACTGTCTAAAAAGATGTGATTGGGACTTGTGGTTCTTTCTGGCTTCAAAATCCTCGAGGTGCATGAATAAAGATGAATCTTAGTGATACAGGTAATAGAAAATAATAATGAAATTATTTGATACTTTTGTGTTACTGTAGCTACAGAGAGATACAAAACTTAACAGAACAGGTTGTTTTCGGGGGAATGAATTCTTTAAAAACAAAAAAAAATTTCAATTGTAATGCAATGGGCCAAATTCTGTCCTTGCAAGAATCCTTTGAGCCAGATCCCTGACCCTTCTCCATTAATTTGGTGCCATAAAAAAAATGTACAAATCATTTTAACAGGCCTAGGAGAATTTCAAATTACTGTGGAGGCTGCAAAAGTAGATTGCAATTTTTTTAACCAAATGTTCATTCACTGGAAAACATTAACAAACTGAAGCCTAAACTGTTGGAGAGAAGGGCTTCCTTTGGACAAATTACTCCAGTACATTACATTGTCTGAATATAGATGTTGCACAACTTTGATAAAGTTTATTTCTTGATCTAGTCTTGTCTTCAAGGAGATGAAGGCAGGCACTTGCATTTTCTCCATTTCTGGTTTCATGAAGGATTCCAGTTTGATATTCAGGCCATTTATCTCTGGGTGATTATGTATCTGAGGACCACCTTCAGAGCATAGTGAAAATAAAACCTGAGGGTGCCTGCTGAAGACTCATTTGTTAACATGTTAAACAGCCGTGGTAGGAAGAGGAAAAGGAGAGGATTTCTTCTCCTGTTCTCCTGTCTCTTCCCTACCGTCTCTTCCTACACACAGTCCCATGTCACCCCTTTGGCTGATTCTGTATAGCCCTATGTTGCAACTCAGCTTTTAGAGGAAAACACAAGACAACAAGCAGATGCACCAGCAAGTGACCCCAGGCAGGCAGGAGGCCACCTCATCGGCCTGACTTCTGCAGCTGCCAGGCTTTGAGGACTTCCTCAAGTGACATGTCCTGTAAAGGCAAAAGACGTGAGCAACTTTGTTGAGGTCAGGCAACGGTTAGAAATCCTCTTCAGGAAAAGTATAAGGCTACCCTTACTTCTTATTACAACATCAATTTTTTGGTTGCCTTCTCCTGTCTTGCTGAACTGAGCCCTCCAGTGCTACAATCTACCTTTCTAATTTTCCCTTCCATTTTCCTTCTTATTCCTGACCTAATTGCCATGAGGCACCCTGAAATAGCTCCTGATGAGTCTCTCTTCACTGCTGACTCTCTCCTGCCAAATCAGTCAGTGAGGGAGAAGGAGGAGAGGAAAGGAGGGGACGTTCCCGCGCCTGCAGCCCCACGGCGCTGGGGCCAGCCGTGGCAAGAGTTCTGCTGGCCCGAGACCTGCACTCACACACACACACCTTCCCGCAGGGCTGCCAAAATGCTTCAGTGCAGAGCCAACATCCCGGGGAGGAGGCGGGGATGCATCTAAATTATTTCCCTCAGAAAATATCCAAGATGTTTAACTGCAGCAAATCAATTCTGATTACCACCAGGTGGATTTCAGATGGAAATTTCCTCAGCTTTCTGCCAGCCTATCCACCTCCCAGGTCCCAAGGCAACCCTGCCAGGGCTGCCAGAAACTCCCATCTCCTGGGAAACCTACCAGGCACACAGCCAAAGAAGTCCCTTTGACTCTGGCTTCCAGATTCTCCTGCTCTCCAATTCCCCAGACATTAAGGCTCCTGCGCCGCCCACCAGGAAAGCTTTTAGTGGCACAAGGGATTCACAGCCCTGACGGTGGGCTGCCAGGGAGATGAAATTACTAAATACATTGCAATTTACACTTTTCCTTTTTTTTTTTTTTCCTTCTACCCTCAGTCTTCTTGGTTGAATTTAAATGAAAATATAGGTGGAAATGCAAATTTCCCACGGGTTGGAGATTCCAGTTTTTGTACAGATTAAGTTATAAGCTCAGTTTTGGGATGGCACTTGAAAATACGCATTAGGTCAGCTGCTCATCTGTTTGGCAGATGGAACAGTGCGAAATCCGCAACATTGAGATTTTCCAGGGGGGAGGAAATGCTGCAGAAAGACTACAGAGACAGCCAAGAAAAACAGACAGAAGTAGAGACAGGAGGATGGGGAGTTAGAAGACAGAGGAAAAATTCAAGGTAGAGGGGGGCATAGTTTTTGAACAGTATTGTGAACTACAAATCTTTGGGTTTTTTATTCTTTTCCTTTCCTATTTGCCAACCATAAAACTTGCTATTTTTTTCAGTTAGAAAAAAAAAATATTGAAGAACCTTAAATACATTTAAGAAAGGTTTGAAAAAGTTTTACAATATTGAACCAGCTCTAATTAATGTCTCAGGGTGAGTCTGAATGAGCCAATAAAGTCTGAATAATAAAAATAAAAAAGCTGGAAGTTCAGCTACTACTCAAAGACAATGGCCTTAATTGCTGTACAAGCCTACTTTTCCTATCACTGGGAGAGATATGGCAGCAGATTTACTTTAATCTAGGATGTTGAGTTTATATCCTGCCTCCTGGATAATAATTGAGGAGAGAATTCTACCTTTTTATAAAGTAATTTTGATTTTGTTCACATAAATGAATCAAAGGGAAGAAAAGGCTTTTAAACACAGACTTTATTTGTGCTTGAAAATGAAGGTGTGAAAAATGAGGCTGTGCTTTAGAAATCTGTCTTTGTGCAGTCTCGGGGCCAAATTACAAATTGATTTACATTCTCTCTTAACCCCATGTCAGGAAATCACTTATAATTTGTGCAACTCTTTTTTTTTTTCCCTCTGAACAGTTCCAAGTGCTGTCTCTCATGATGTCACCCCGATCCCAGTTCTCCAGCTGCAAAGTTCCAGGCAGAAAGAAGCAGAGTCAAAATAAATACAGAAAATAAAGCATTCAGGCTTTCTTCATTCATCAAAAATCAATGTAGAGGAGACTGGAGGGGCCAAGGGATGCAAGAATAAACTATTTTTTTTCTCTCTGAATATCTTTGAAATATTTTTATTAAGTGTTTTCTGGTATATTCTATATAAATACTTTTTAAATGTGTAGCGCTCAGTACATAGCTAAGCATTTAATGCCAAGTAGTGCTAAATAGGAAATGAATTTAATCAGTCCGTTTTGAGGTACTTGCAACTCTTTGGTATGCATTTGGAAATCTGAAAGTTGGCCAGATCTCGAGTTTCACTATTTAAAGGAAGTTTCATTGATTTCAGCAGAGCCGCACACGTTTACAGCAAATGAAGATTTGACCTATACTTTCTAATATGTTTTCTGAAAAGTGCTGCAAAGAAAGGTCTGGATTTCGCTAAGTAACTGTTCCCTTTTCTTGGCTTAATATTGCACACATGTTTTCTCACTTAAACTTTGCCTCATTTGGCTTTGGTTTTTTATATAGCCTTTGAAACCGTTTCTAATGGAAAAATGCAGCTGTTAGCAAGATTTCCTAAAATGTACATGGAACTAATTTTCCAGGCATTTCGCTCAAGGACTCTGATGTATCTGTCGAAAACATTCTGCCAGAAGGATTTTTAATGTAACTAAATGTTGGGAAGGGGGGAAGGAGGGGAGGGGGATAGGGGTGGGGAAGAAAAAAAAAAGAGCAGAGAGAAAACATCCACTTCTAAGGCTAAGAAGAAGGAAAAATTGACTTTTAGGAGCTCACATTTACATACTTGCTTTAAAGTAAATCTTGAAACCGTCTCCAACAAGGTTATTTTGCAGAAAATCAGTGAATTTTTAGTGTGAATTAAAATAATCAGAGATAAAAGGGTGCAGTAATGTGATGTGATCTAGAATTGTATAAATATCATCACCATGGAATCTGATTTTATATGTTGTCTCTCTGCATCATGTTTTCAAAGGCACAAATGGCCAAGACTATATAGTCCTCAGCACATGACTCACTAAGAGTAAGCAAGCACATCATAAAGTGCCACCTTCTCAACCTGTATGGCAGTACAAGGCAAAGGCAGTCAAAGAAGTTGGTCCAGGGAGGAACAGGTTCTCAAGATAAGAGGAAGAAAGATTCAGCTCATGTATCCTTGTCGTCACAGTCTCTTCCCTGAGACACCAGTGCTGCAAATTTATCCATGTCCACCTCCACATAAATCACAATATGAACCTTAGTTATCACAGATGAAGTTAAATAACAAAATTATTAGGGGAAATAGATGCATTTTTGGAAAATGACAGCCATGCAGTTAAATTTTAAAACATCAGTCTACTTTTGGCTCTGAACTGGCTTACTACCACTTAGGAATATGTCTTAAATTCTTTGGGACTGATTCTTTGTTGTCTTTATTCTGCATTTTAATTTACAGCTGTTTTAAGCAACTGAACAGGAGAGGTTAGACTGGAAGGCTCTAGTCTATTCTTTGGATAAGTTAGAAGTTGCATCACAAAGTACAAAATTGTAAAGAATCATAATTTCATTTCTTTATTAATCCCAGCAGTAAAATATATTTAAGATACTGTCTGGCCCCTGTAACTAATATGTATAAACACACCATGAATTTTAATATGTTTATCCTCATAACAACACAGAAAAGAAAGTGTTATTATTCCCATTTTATCGATGAGTAATTGAGGGCACAGTTTCATGTTAATGGAAAACCAATTTAATGTTAAGTTGCTACCAAAGGGTGTGGTCCTATTCCACCTTCTGCACCAGCTCACTGTTTCTGCTTCTTTTCTTATGCAAGTCTAAGTGTGTAAAAGTCCCTTATGCAGGTAAAGCTGGAGGAACCTTATCCAGCAAAGTAGGAAGACTGAAGAAATTCTCCTTTCAGCATCATCTAGTCAGTAGATCAGTTTAGCACCACCCTAAAGGCACCTCACCCAATAGTAAGAAACTATTTCAAAATTAAGGAGGCAATTTCAGCTTGCCTCAAAATGAGGGGGACATTTGTGACAGAGCAAAAAATTAAACTTGAGCTCTCACCTCCTGTGCCACTTTTCTAAAGGCTTAGTTCCTTTCTTTTGCTGTATCTACACTTTAGGAATGATAGGATGGGTTTAAAGGGAAGACAGAACATGACAATGAAAATCAGAATTATAAAGGTTAATATACTTTGTTACAACCAGGAACAATTCCACTTATCTCAGGAGTTAGACTGAAATCATAGTTTCATGACACCGACACTCAAATAAATGAGACCAATTCATGGATTTTATGCCTCCTTCCTGCCTCTGGTGGCCATCATTCAATACCTCTTTACTATTTTGTTTTACTACTGCAACTGTTTGAGGGGTCAAGCAGCAAATAGAATCAATGAAATGATCCAAGTTAAAGAAAGACCTTTTTTCTATTTTGGAGGTCAGGAAAAGGTTACTTTTAAATTACTGCATTTACTGCATAGTCCACAGTCATCTGTGTCAAAATAACTTGGAGGGAGGAAGAATAACAACACTGATCAGGTTGGGAGTTGGAAGGCAGTGGGGTGGAAACTGTGTAAGTCATATTTCCATTAAATCTAGAATATTGTCAAATGATAGCTTTATACAATCAGAGGCAGAGGTGGCCAGAAGCATTTTTTTCAACCATATTAGATGACTGAAAGCCTAATTATCAACACAAATGTTAAATGTGTATTATGTATGAGTGCATATAGTAATAAATTTGAATGATTGTTAGTAATAATGGTTATTTCCAGAATATAAAAATAAAATGTAGGGAGAATATCGAAGAGATTATTGAACAAATAAAAATGACATAATTAGCCAACGACGTAGACAGAGCAAAAAAATGTTTGCTGTTAGGCAGTGACCGCATGCTAACAGTGGCCTCCCAGTCATATACTTATCATTCTCCATATAGTCTTTCCAAATGACAATAGCTGGATGACTCCCGAAATACAACAGAGAACAAGTCATAATATGTCACTCTCTTTGAAACATATATAGAAAGCTCAGGTAGTTAAAGTATCAATTAATATCATATATATTCAAGAATAAGTCTGTAATAATTGTTATCATGAGTTAAAGATGACAATTATTACAAACTAATGATCCAGGGTTGTGGAAATAAAATAAAATCAATTAAAATGTATTAGAGCACAAGCAACCACATTCATCGGTAACTGGTATGATTCTGACTGAACAATGAAAAGTTTTAAGAAACTATGTTTATTGAATGTTTGGCATATGCATTTATTATGCTTAGCCCAAACTTAAGCAAAATAAAATACCTATTCAAGGACTCCTTCATTCCATGAGACAGGGGTTAGAAACATTTCAGGGCTACGTCAGCTCTATAAACAAAGACTACCTCATGTTACCTCAAAAAGCAAAATATACTGTATGGTGTAGCTGGGAAAAAGTACTGGGTGTGGGAAGTAAAATAAAACTTGTTATTGCCAGAAAACAAATATTTCATTAATCCTCATCCTGAAGTCCATTTCTCTGCATTGAGAAAGCAGCGATAAAACCTCTTGCTTCTTGTCTCTATGAAATTTTACATCCTGTTCAAATTCTTGATAGTTGCTTTACAATAAAAAAACCTTTTTATTTTAGGGGTAAAGACCTAGCTTTTGCTTGCCAAAGAACTGCAGTGGTTTAAGATGTTATCACTGTCCAGTCGTCTGTTATTGTTCCACTGGCTGCTACAGACCCATTAAGAAAACAGAGGGAAAGTGTACCTCTATTACTTGGGTTAACAGCTGGACACAAGGCTCATTCTTCTGTTCCTCTTCTACTTAAAACTTAATTCAGCCTCTTTGCATTATTGTAAATGTTCTATTCTCCAAAAAGTAGAGCAGAGGGACATTTTAATATTGTCAAACAAAAACAATGTCTAGATTCTGAAATAAATTACTTGGAAACAAAGATTTTGCTTTGGTTACACTATACAAAGGATCGTTTATCAAATGGGCCTAGGTTATTTATGGCAGGTCTGAGAGGAGGCGTTCAGGTTAGGAAAGGATGTCATTTGGAAAAACACCGTATTTATAGATATGTGTTCTCCTCGGTAGTGCAAATGTAGAGACAGAATCGGCAGAGCTCCTGATTTGACTGTTTAAAGCACACAGGTATGAGTCCTTTGTCTATTGGGAAACAAATATTTTGCTCCCTGATTATTTTTCACAAAGAGTTTGAAACAGAAATGGTTTCTAATTGCATAGTTTTCAACTGGTTACGGTGACATAAAAGTAGATTAGTGAGTGTTTTACATGAAATCAAAGACCTTTTTAGGGAGACAGAACAGACTAAAGAATTTAGCTATTGACATGAGATCACTATGTCAAGAATTAGCTATTGGCAACGGAAGACTTTGGAAATGTTGGTGGGGATGGGGACGGATTGTGCAAACCTCCTTTACCTGGCAGTTAGTTTAGCTGGCAAATAATTCCTCAGGTCTATATGATCTCCAACTTTGTTATTTACTTCCCCCACATCCTGTTTAGTTCTTATGGGGTTTTTTTTCAGTGGTATAGTTTAGACAGTTGCAATATAGATGACACTATCTGATTTAGTAATTTGTGTTCCTTTTATAATGAAGGGAGAAAATAGACTCTTACAGAAAATGAGTCATCTGACATGTATTCTAGATGTCCATTTCAAAATTAGACGAATCCCACGAGATGCAGGTGTCTGCCTCTGGGCAGATCAATCCTACTCACTGCCTCCAGGTGTTGATTTCAGCTTTCCTTAAGCATTTACCAAAGTCATTTCTCAATTCAGTTCAACATAAAGGGAAAGAAACAGAAGGAAATCATATAATGAGCAGATAAAAAAGTAAGCGAAAACGTTAGCAAAGCTTTTAGAGAAAGACAAATGCCAACGGAATTATGTGCATTTTAAAATACATACAGCACAAAATGCAAGACACAAAACCCCAGCAGTTCACAACCTCAAAAATTCAGAGCTAGCTGCAATGGAGAACTTAATTTTTTACAGATAGACGCCATAATGCTTACCTTGTATGTTCCTATTCCCTAGATTTGAACAGACAAAACAAAGTAAGGTAATTAAAATCTAATACCTCTAGGCACTTATACTTACTTTCATCCTACATTCAATGGGAAAGATTTGGACAGTCTGAAAAAAACTACAGTTGAACAAGATAGTAGAAAATGCTAAAGAGAGGAATGTATGAACCACCCATATTTTATAAAAAGCCCATATACACAGATAAGGGTGCAAGAAAGTTTCTTCATCCACTTCAAATCCAGATTTTTATTTTCTCCTCAGAGAAAGTGTCTGATTATTCTTGTCTTATTAAGGCACATCTAATTATTTTACAAAGTACCTGGAGGAGAAAAAAGTATTGCTGGCGTTTACAGAATATATAGGGCCTTGGTCTGTCTTACCATGATTATTTCAGTATTTTAAGCAATGACTGTTGTATGTACAATGACAAAATGTACAATGACAATGCCTGCTGGAGCTGAGGCAAAAGTGCAGGTCTCCTCCTTCCTAGATGAAACCCCCAAAATACTGGATGATAGATTTAGGCTTTTGTCTTCAAACTCTCCTTTTCCCTGTCTATGAGTATTACGTTTCTTTCTAGATAGGGGTGCAGTGCAACAAAAGGAGGTGGACTGAACCTTCTGAGGAAGTTACTGAACCTAGATGTCTTTTTCTGGGTCGATGCTCTAACTATTAGATTATTAAAAAAAATAGAGACACCATTTTCTCCACTATATATATATTTAGAAGAAGTCTAACTGTCTACATTTTACTTCGTTCTCCATTCAGTGTAATGAGAATATGAAACACCTGGACTCCAAGATTTTCTGGAATCCAGAATAAGGGATTTGAAGATGATAAAAAATGTGAACCTACACACAAAGATATGGTTTCATCTTCTTAACTTTACACATTTAATTGAGGCACAAAAGCTCCGATCCCAGTCTTCCAGGCTCCTCTCCCTAGGCAGTGGAGACACAGGCATCACAAGCTATATGTTCTCTAAATTGGAATATGTCTCTCTGCTAAATTTAGTGTCTCAGACATTAAATGCCTACAGAAGGAAGGATGGAGATGGGTCCACCCATATCTTAGCTTAGATGCCAAAATCCTTATTTTCAGATCACATTATTTTTTTGGATCCAGACCTGACATCTCAAAAGAAAATAGACAAAGTAGAAAGAATGGATTAAGAAGAACAGCAGCCAAGGAGGATTTTATTAGTTTACATATACCAGGTTAGGTTCTCCACTGGCATATCCCGAGGCAAGTCTTCTATTGGAACTACATGAATATGCATCCACTGAGACTTGACCTTATATTTTTAATAGATTATACTGTTCTTTGAGAAATATGGGTCTTTGGGCACAACTGTAATAAAAACAGAGAGGTGACAAGAAAACACTTTTTTTTTACACTGTCACTTGTTATATTGGTAGAATCTCCCTCCAACAAAGCACATAAAGGGGAAAAACTGAATTATTGAAACACTGTGTGTGTATTTGATTAGAGGATGAGTTGCACAGCAAAACAGTAGCTCCTTTATCATGTGACTGGATGCATGAATGATTATGAAGATGAATATATCCCTGATATGTCCTTTCTCCATAAACACTCTTCTGGACTAAATCAATTACTGCACTCAGCCTCAATGGAAATTCTGTATAGATAGGTTTGTGGGTTTTTTTTTTTCCCTCTTGGTCTTGAAAGAAAGTAAATCTGTAAAATAAAGGTAGACCATGACAAATAAAGTGTTAATGATTTCCAAACACTTTATCAAAATGTTACCTGAGAATCACTTTAAAACTTAAAACATAAAAAACTTGGAAGCAGATGACAGTTCTGTCAGCCTTAAAAAATAGTTTTATTCATATCATCTCTGTGAATGACATACCTCTGCACAGCTTTTACGATGCCATCTGCATTTTTGACTCAAATCATCATCATTCAACAACTTCCTGTCTTTATTTTTTGAAAGTACCTCCTGATTTTTCCCACTGTATCCCTCAGAATTGTCACAATCTTCACCAATACTTTGAATACATGCGCACTATAATTTTTCTGGTAGGTAAAATCTGAAAGAATAGACTTAAATTGGTGATTCAAAAAGTGTTGCAGGGCTGGGAGAAATAGATGACCCTGTAGTCCTTCCTAGAGGTAGGTTTTTTAGAAAAGTGGCCTGTGGCCAAAGACAAACCCGTGACAGCATGGCACGTCAGGCTTGAGCCTGACAGAATTTGCACCCTCTGAAGGAAAACTCCAGCCTTCAGCAGAATATCTCATTTGACAATGCAAGAACTGACTACTGGTCTTTTGTTCAGTAGGTTTCCGAGTTCTCTGCTGGTTTGCATATACTGTAGTAATCCAGGGGACAAAGTCCAGATGGAATGTTTATTTGGGCCTAGAGCTGACACATTTCAATTAAGTCCACGTAAAGAATAATGCATACACATATATCACTGTTGCACCCCTTCATACCCCCAAAAACGGCGTAGTGGAGACTTTGCTTCAGATGAGCTTTCCTATACCTTCTCTATTTTCTCCATGGTATGATAAAGTGCTACCCGTCCTCCTCAGGAACTGGTGGCATATATTTCTCTTCTTTTCTTCCCACCTTAAGACTGTAGCTATTTGCTACCCACGCACAGACTTTTAGGCAGGAGAGGGAATAGCAGTTTGCTGTCAACACTTTTCTCTCCTCTCTGATGATTTGACAAGTCCATATAGGGGAAGAAAACGTTACCTTAATCTCCTTACAGCTCTCTGCATGCGGCACCATTCTGAGCATAGTGTAGCTCATGAATATTTGCACGGTATGAGCATTTAGGTCTTTCTATTTCATTTTTGCTTGCTTTTTAAAGCTCGCTACCGGGCTGTTCTCAGCTCTCCAGCAGTGCACTGGATTCTCTTGAAGAAGAATTGTAAGGATCTCTCTTCTTTTCTTATTTTTATGCCTGTCTGGAATTAAAGCAAATTGGTGAAGGTTGACTGTTTTATTTTACATTTTAAATTTAAACTGAGTCATGGGTTAACCACACTTCCACACCTGGGATTTGTTTTTCTTGGATTTAGTTTATATCTTTAATAAGTGTTAGAGCAAATGTGCTAAGGAAATACTTTCCAGTTTTACTATTTTTATGTTGTTACACTGAATTTAGTTTCAATTTTTGTTTTGAAGTCAGTTTTATTTTCTTAACAAGTTCCTTTGAAAAGAAAAACTTCAATTTCAGTGCTGGGCTCTTCTCCCCTTCATGTTGCCTCCCGTCCCCACTTCTTTTAAGTCTGGTGGTTAATGAATGAATTCACGCGCAGGTGGGCACAGAAAGTTAGCAGATCCCATGGTTTATTTTTAATGTGGTTGGAATGGTGTTCCTTACACTCTCTTCTTGCCAAGCTGAGAGTGAAAGTGTTGGGGTGATCTCATCCACAGAAAGGTGTGTCTACATGCTCTGTTTCACAGGTGCAGCAATAGAAAACCTACCCGCTAAGTAACTGAAAACCCATCATGTTTGCTCGGTATATGGCAGGCTCACTTTTGCTCTTTGGGTGAGTGCTGGACTTGGCTCAAAACCAACGTCAATTCATTATGGTTGCTTTTTAAGCTCAGAGACAACCCCAAAATTTTGGGATCTTGATTCAAAGTTTCATTTAATGTCTCAAGGAGATGAGGATGACAAAGTCTTTCTCGTCCCAGGGACAATCTAATTTCCTGTTTACTTTTATGCAATCTAACACCGTGTAGTTCATATCTGTTCATTTCAGGCTTACTCATGACTGTATAGTCAAGAAAATTATTGTGTCCGGTGTAATTTAAAATGCACCAAATACCTCCTCTGGGAGTTGCTTACAATTTACAGTTCCTGCTCAAATAAAAATTGTATCTTCCTTACTTTAATCTTATCACTTCTAGTTACGACCCTGTTAAGGATATTAAATAATTCTTGTTCACCATTGGTGTTTACACTTAGCAAGCATATATAGACTTTAATCCAACCTACTAAAGTGTTATAGCTGACACAAATTAGTTCATAGCTGTTAGTGCTGGATGAATAACAGGGGAAATTTTCAAACAATTATTTATACCTCTGTTTGCATCCTATTTGCATAGCACACTTCACAAACATAAAGGCAAGCAAAGTTCTATCTGCATAACTGAGAACAGCAGTGGAAATGATTTGGGAGTTTAGAGGCAAACCCCATTTCAAGTGGCTTCAGAAGTCTAGTGGTGACCATACTGAGGTCTGGCTCAGCAAAGCTAGTGCAGAAGAAGCAGAGAAGTCACAAACAGTGCACAGCAAATTGCATGCAGCATGCATCTCTCTTCAAGAGAACCAAATCTGCTCAAGTATGACTGGAGACAGCGAGGGGACACCGGCAGTGGGGTTCAAGTTAGTTACATTTAGTATACACGGTGGTACAGCTTTGAGCCTCAAAGTGAACCCAACCAGTTGATGGTCCACAGAGCAAGTGCATTGACTGTCATTCTCCCTCTGCTTTGTGGTCATCCAGCTGCCTCACCTGGCAGGATGAAGAAAAGGGTATCTGCTAATTGAGACCGGTCCCTACAAGCAGTACGGAGAGAATTGTCATGTGAGATCAGCTATCAAAGGCAGCATGGATTCACTACCCACTTTCACAAAGGGCATGTAAGTATCAAACCCTCATCAGTTACTGAGCTTTCTCCAAACTGTTTTGGCCATGCACATAGGCACACATGTAACATTGGGATGGTTTACTTTCTAATTCATGAAGGCGTGACACAGTACACATACTCTTCCCATTCCTCGAGGGAAAGCTAGGTTGGAAAATTTTCTTTCCAATTTTACCTCCAGTCATGTACAAATCTCCTCGCAATATCTTTGGAGAGTGCTTTGGAGAGGAACCAAAAGCAGAGTTCGAAAGAGCCAAGTGGAGAAGCCAGAATCAATACTCAGAAGAGACACAAACCTCACAACCCAGAAAGGCAGATTCATATCTCTGTAATCAAGGCTTCACTGTGCTCTCTCTTTCTTTTTCTCCAGCAAAGGCTTTGCCATTGGACTCCATTTCTGGATGCCAAATCTCTGCACGACCCTAGAACTGTGTCTGTGAGACACAATATAGCACTTAACTAATAGCACAGAGCCCAAAAGGTCAAAAGATAATTGATATTAGCTTAATTTCAATTTTTATGCTTTTGCTTAAGGACAAAGGTAATATGATTTTGGCAGAGAGCCATTATCTCAAATCTGCTAGCAAGCTGGAGGGGGAAAAAACCCTCAACAAATACTGCATTTTAAAATGTGAAATAATATGCATAATAGCGCATTAAATTTCTGTGTGCCCTGTTTACAGGAATAGGTAGGAGGGAATTAATCAAAGGATATTGTGATCAACTGCACTTCAGAAAAACATCTACCGTGTGAATGTATTGGCCTATCTGCCCACCTCCCTCTTAACTGAAAGTTTGTATGCAGCAAAGGGGGGGAGAGGAGGAGAAGGAGGGGGAGGAAGTGGAAGCAGAAATTGCATGATGGAAAACTGTTTCTGCATGAAATATGCAGGCCAAAACACCTGCATGATGAGCAGATCATCACCCCAGCACTACAGGGAGATTTATGAGACTTTTAAATACAGCTTCGCTCCAGGCCCTTAATTAACACACAGATCTGTCTGAAAGTAGAACTAAAATCTAATTAAACTTTGCATTTAAAAAGAGTTTACATTAAAAGCACTGAGCAACTGCAAGAGCAGTTTTATGTATTGCCCTTACAGCAAACAAAGTACATGCTAAAGTAAGGAATACAGATTCTGTCTTCTTTGTGTAATACTTCTTTCATCTGTACACTCACACATACAGAAGAACCATGTAGGTCCCTCAGGATGACTGTGTTCGCGAAATGGAGGAAGGACAGATTCATCTGATCTTTAATTTCAAACATGGCTTCTTATGCCCACCTACTGTTTTATAACACTTCCATGCCACCGTTTATTTTACTTAACCAGTCTGAAAGCTCACTGTTTAGCTTAGTTTTGTTGGGGTTCTCTTCACGGTCAATGAAAAGAGGCACCTCTGTATGGCAATTCGTCCCACCTACATCAGATACCTCTTTTGGAACAACAAAAATCCCTCTATGGAGCCGCCAGTCTTCTTCTATTCACTGCAGAGTAAGTTTAACACAACCAGTTTAGATTAGATGTTGCCTTTGAGATGATCAAGGTTAGCTGAGTTGAATCCCCAGGCATAAATTATGCGCACTCATATTTCTGTCTGTACGTTGGGGTAATTTGAGGAGATACACTAAAATGAACAAGTTTGGACGTTTCCAAGGCTAGAAATGTTAATCCAGAGGATCTTACTCTGGAGCTAGCTTGCTTCATACTCCAGGGTTTTTCACCTGAATCCAGGAAAATCTTTGCAAGTTCTCACTAAGAGGAGGTGCTTGAGTCGTGAAGATCTGCATGGACAAATAGCAGGTCTGGGCAGTAGGGTGGATACAAATGAACGCTGCAGTTTGGGGAGCTGGAACAAAAGCCTCAGGTGGCAACAGCCTAGGAGGGAAGGGGTTAGAAAAACAAGCAATATGTACCTGTGCTTTTTGGTAGTAAGTAGGTTTGAAATATGTAGGATGATGTATGAGGGCAGGAAACAGGCTGATCTCTGCTGCCCGATGTTGAAGGCATGGCAATGAAGTGCAGTTTACTTTAGAATCATGAAAATGCACAGGGCACAGCAGAAGAGGCAAGACCCAGCCATTCTCTTGGGCCTTCTGGACACTGTTTTTTAGGTGACCTAAATATTCTCTGTTATCTGATATAACTTCTGTAAACAATGGTCTGAATTTGCATCATAAAAAAGCTGCGTACCTTACCACCTACATAAGAGAAAAATAAATCTTTTTTGTCCTTCTTTTCTCCTTAGGTGGCAAAACAAGAAAGGGGTGAGGGGAAGGCAAGCTGTATACTGTCAGTCAGCGTTGTTTTCATTTAAATCAGTGATGAAGGAAGGGGAGACCTTTCAGGCCTAGATGCTACTTGTAAGAGCTGTTAGATTGGTTCCATGTTTAAAAAGAAGAAGGAAATTTCAAAAGGAGATAATAAGGGTGTATGGTCTTACGCTTTCAAAGATAGGCTTAGATAGTAATATGAAATAATAATCCTCTAAATACCTGGAATATATTTTTCAGCATAAAACTGTACCCTGACCAATTTTTAAAGTTCCTGTGGAAACATATAGAGGCATTAGCACAGAAAATTTTCCATCCAAGGATAGTTTTACTTGTAATTGAGAAGTACTTCTTGGAATTAGCTATTTGCTTGCAGCAGTTCACTTGCAATATATATAAAAAAAAATACAGCCAAGAAAAAGCATTTTCATTACATTAAGTGTATGCAGTGATCATTGGTGTAAGACTCACATTAGGACAGGTGAATTAATTTCCTCTGCATTTAGACACCCATAAGATAGATGTCTAATTTAAGCTAGTTGTTTAGTCTCCCCCATTACTCCATTGGAGTTCTCTCACTCAGCCTTTCTCAGTCTCTGTCCCTCTCTATTGACTATGGAAATAACTAATTTAAAATTAGATATTTAACTTATATGCAGCTAAGGTATATGTAACGTGTTTCCGGGTCTGTGTATTTTTCTAGCCAACTGTGGAAAAACTCACAGCCTTAGAAATATCATCAATAAATAATGCTAAGGGCAAACACATTAAAGAATAACTGTCATACTCCTTTTCATGACTTTGCAGCTTTCTTTTTCCTCTGCATTTTAAAATCCTCCTAAACGCTCTGCAGAGAACATAGAGGTCAGTGTTTTATCATTTTAAATAATATCATTATTTAGAAGCGCCCATAAGGAAAGAACTTTGTTTTCTTATACCTTTCAGGGTAACCTATTACATTACATTTTATTTTAGAGCAGAATGAAGACATTTCAGGCATTTTCACAAAATGTAAATGTAAAAATTGCTATTTTGTTTCTTTTTAAAAGCAGGTATTTCTTTTTGGGTTTTTTTTCTGACTCTGGTGAAAAATGATTAGGTAGTTCTGCACTTCAAAAAATTTCAGTGACAAGTTTTGTTGAGAGTCATACATCTTCCCAAAATATTTATGCCTCTCTAAAACACTCAACCTTCATCAAGAGCACGTTTTTTATTCCAACCAGATCTACCTGTAAACAAATGGGCAGCAAACGTGCTTTATCTGAATAGAATTTGACAAGAAAAATAGGGCTTTGTGGTTGAAGGCAATAACTACAGATATGGATGATTTTAATTAAACTGCCAGAACTAACAGAGGCTTGTACATCCTTAGATAAGTCCCTAATTCAGATCCATAACAGTATTCAGCTGGTATTCCATGGAATAGCACAAAGTTCAAAATTTTGATTGAAAAGATCTTTGGTGCTTATGGAAATGGTTGTAAAACAACAGGAAGGTGGGATGATACCATGTGCTAACATCCTTTCATTATTTTAGACAGACTAATGCTGGTCGCAGCAACAGAACACAGGTTCAGCACATGAAAACAACCAAAATACCTGTCCTGGCCCTGGAGACCATGTGCTCTAATTATGAGCTCATTTAAAAACTGTATTGTCCCAGCTCGACTCCTGTTGCTTTCTGACCTAATTAAATGAAGCTTTCACTAAGTAACAACACATCTGCATGGTAAACATATGCCACATCTTCAGCCTTGGGGAAGCATTTCCTATCTGGGCAGGGGTGAGCCTGCGTACGTGGTGCGGTGGAGTGGCCCTGAAAGTGCTGACAGTAGTGGAGTTGAGATTTTCAGCAAGGCTATGATAAGGGAAAAGGTCTGGGATACATAAGCTGGAGAGCATCATAGATAATACCTGACCTTCCTCTCTCTCCCTTTTGGCTTAACGCTAATTCAGATTGTCTCTTTCCATACTAATGCAGAAGCAGAGGGCATGGTGTTGGTAAGAGTGATAATATCAGTCTTCCCTCCCTTTCCTTCCCCAGTGCACGCTGCCTTCCTCGAGGCAGCACACGTGTCCTTTCTACCCAGGAGGAACAAATGATCATTAAGAGCCTGGGTCCCCGTTCTCCAGCCAAGGGCCTAAAACCTGTCTGGCCTGTGGCATCACTCTGCAAGATGCGTTACATGCCTCCAGTGGGTCCAGCTCCCCCCAGCAGCACGGTGGCCGGGGCAGAAAGTCTCTCAGGATGGGATTATGCATCGCAGGGTGGTAGCCAGCTGACCACAAGCTGATCCAAGGGTCTCAAGGACGCAGATCGTGAAATATTCTCCTTAGGGGGTGCTCATGTAAATCAGGAAACAGTAGCACCAGCCTGAATGGAATAAAGTGTATGAAACAGCTTTTATGATTTTGGGTAAATGTCTCTGCATATTAGCTCATTTCCAAATATCAAGAATGTCTTTCATTGCCGTTTACCTCAGGCTTACTACAGGGTCCAAGTATTCACACAGGCTGTTACAGGGGCCATTTGATACCCGAACTTATCGCACACGGTTATCTGTTCATTTGCCCTGTCTTTAGCATAACACCATGGTGAAAATTTTTCTTGTTTCATGTGTTTAATATTTATGTTGGATAGCTGCAAGATATAATGAAAATTCATTTTCACAGCTGGTTTGAACCTGCTTATTTCTGCACTTCTGAAAGGCAAGAAGACAGAGAGATGAGATATCTCGCATGGGAAGTTAAAAAAGGAGGGCAACAGTTAGAGAGAAAATAATGGAAATGTTCTGCAGATAAAAACAATATAAGAGAAAAGATTGATTTTTTTTTTTTTCCTCTGAAACAAGACCTCCCCAAAGCACGCTCATTTATTTATCTAACGGCAGGGTAGGTTCCTTGATACTGCGCCTTTATACGTCACCAGTGCGTGTCCACAAGGACCTGTCAGTGTGATTAGAACCCATCAATTAGCTTCAACGGGCTTTGAATCTACCCCTGCAACTGCTTATTGGCTCTATTTCTCTATCAGCCCTGTGTAAAGAAGCCTCCTGCCAGCAGGGGGTGGATCTGGTCTGAAAAGAGGGACAAACCAAGAACGCATCTTAATGCACCAGACACCACCCTGGTTTAATCATTATATTTATTTATAACAGTATAATAGGGAAAGTGCCAAGACATTATCTAATACACGGATGGTGCCGCAACAGCTTTTCATCTTAGTCTGGGAACCATTAAGACATTTTGCTGCATAAATAACACAGTGAATTAAGTCTTCTCCTTGTATCAGCACCATATGTTAATAACAAACATATTTATAATGTTTATTTGAATAGCTTCAAAAGGGGATATTGCAACAGATCAGTTGAACTGTAAACACTATTAAAACACTTTTTAAACTTTGTCGCTAATGCTTCTTAGTAGATGGTGAAAAATGCTGGTGAGAAATTCCAAAAGTACTGGGGAAAACACAACATTTCTACATACGAACTTTGAATTTCTAACTACCTTCATTAGCTATGTGAATTCACTGGTCTCAATAATAACCTGAATGCTTACAATTCTCTCTTAGACGAATAACAGCAAATGTTGGGCTGTGTTGTTAGTCTGTGGTCTTCCATCAGTAAAAACTTGTTCTATTGCAGGGAGCTGCAATGCTGACATTTATAAGTTTCTAGGTGATATATTAGAGTTACCATAAATACAGCTGATAGTAGCAGTTGCCGTGGCCACAAATTAGGCTAGTAAATCAAATGTAAGTACTCACATGGCTATTTTTGAGAGAAAGCTGCAAATTAGCAGATTATTCTGTGCAAGTTTACATATCACAGAAAACTGTTAGTGAGTTCAATCCAAGTGACGCTTGTATTTTCCATTCTCCTTGTTTTTTAACAGTACTGCCATCAGCATTTTTTTGCCCATTTTCAAAGAGACTCACCATTCATTTCCAAAGGTGTTATCAAACAGCAGGTCAGCTTCATTTTTTTGTGTGTGTTGTTTCCTTTAAATGCATTCTTGAGTGAATGCTGGTAGCTGTTAAGACAGTGATGGGACAACTCAGTGGGAAAGAATATTTAGCCTCCTGCAACACAGGGAGATGCTGATTTTTCGTATCTGTATCCAGCCAGGTTAGTCAGCAGAAAATCTAGCTGCACAATGAAAACATTTTCAAAGGTTTCCACAATGGATTAAAAATTAATGCCAGAGGTTCATGCATCCTGAATTAGTCCTCTAAAAGAAAAAATCAGTGATGCCAAAGTTTTGATTTAATGCAAGGAAACAAGTAAAATATTACTTTGGCTGGGATTCACTTGCCTAATCACAGACATCTAGTGTCATTTAAAATGTGCTAAGATATGTCAGAGAGTTGTGTGTGGCTGGTGTATATGATATAGGATCTATGCGGGACTCTTCTTCTTCTACAAAATCAGTCGGAGGTCTGACAGGATACCACAGAGCATCTGAAATGGCATTACACTCCTATGCATTGGCAAATGAATCATATCCACACTGACGAAACTCCCAGTTGCCAGTGAGTACACTGAAATGTCTAGGTAGGTTCAACAGTTCCTTTCTGCTCACGCTCCAGAGACATTCCTCCCTCCTTGGCTATTTCCTGCAATTTCAGCCAGTCTGAGAAACTGGGTTCTTTTTGGATAATGAAAATCTCCCCACACGTGACTGGTCTAATTATCTGTCCCAAATTTGAGGGACTAGTATTTTGAATGAGGACCGTTTCTGGTTACAGGGCTGCTAGTCTCAACTTTGTAGAGGAGTCCAGGAATGGATTTATGGACTAAGCGCTTGCTTGCTTGTAGAAATAAACTCACTAATTGTACTGTTTCACCATGCCTCACACAAGTTGTATATGTGAAACTCTTTAAAACAGCTGAGCCCTTCTGCAGCATCCAATCTTCTACAGCAAAGCTTCTCCAAAATGGAGAGCCAGCACTGAAATTACTCAGCTGGACTTGGCAATTTTGAATGTAGTTGCACAAGTATGGTATTTTCCATCCAAATCCCTGAAATTTCATGACCTAGACATAGATGTTCACTGGTTGTTTCAGCACGTGTGGATGGATTTAGGGCACTGCATTGTATGGACCTGACTCTTAGCACCAATAATATGGCTTAGAAGTCAAACTTTTGAAGTCAGTGCAAACTCAAAGTAAGAGAAAAGACATTTCGACATATGATCCTTAAAAGCAAGGTGTCTGAAGAGCATTAAAAAAAATACAATATCGCAAAGCCAGACTCCAGAAGTTAGAAAATACCAGAATTGGTCTGGTACTGGCCATACACAACACTAATTTCTTTTTCTTCAGGTATACGTATTATTAGCATGGTGCGTAATTGCATTCAAACCTGTCACAGAGCATGAGCTATTTCAGAGCACAGGACAGCACAGGTTCTGAATAAGAATAAAACCACCAGATAGCTACTTGTGCAGCAAGCATTGTCTCTCAGAGACTGAAAAAAAAAGAGCTACATAAGGCTTTGTTTCAGTCTATTGGTTTGCTATGTTCCCAGACCATAGATTTTAGTATGTTATATGAGCTATGAAGGTAGCGTGTAAATGAAGGTAATCACCAGCTGTAAACTGGATAAGGGGTCCCTAATCAATCCTTGCACCTTGTTTCCTAACAACCCCATTATTGTACTGTATGTGTATCCCCTTTTAATACCCGTAAAAGGTCAGTTGCATGCTTTTTGTCAAAGACAGCTTAAGATTTGGTGAGTACTTCTTTTAGTATCATAGTTTCAGTGTGTGGCAAGAAAAGCTAATACAAAATATTGTGATTACTATTGCATTTCATATGGGCTTTAATCCATGTTTATCTTGTTGCAAATAGTTTGCTACTTTCAGAATGGCTCATGTCCTGTATCTCTAAACCAACAGAAGAATACTTCTGAATATGCGGATGACACCAAGATGTGCGGTACGGTTGATTCACTTGAAGGAAGGGGTGCCCTCCAGAGGGACCCTGACAGGTTTGAGGAGTGGGACCATGTGAACCTCATGAAGTTCAACAAGGCCAAGCACAAGGTCCTGCACCTGGGTCAGGGCAATCCCCAATCTCATTGCAGACTCGGGGAGGAATCAATTGAGAGCAGTCCTGCAGAGAAGTACTTCAGGATGCTGGTGGACGAAAAAAATCAACTTGAGGCAGCAATATGCGCTCACAACCCTTAGAAAGCCAATCATATCCTGGGCTGCATAAAAAGAAACATGACCAGCAGGTCAAGGAGGTGATTCTCCCCCCCTACTGCACCCTCATGAGACAGCACCTGGAGTACTGCACCTGGTCCTGGGATTCCCAGCACAAGAAAAACATGGACCTGTTAGAATAATTCTAGAGGGCCATGAAAACAGTTAGAGGGATGGAACTCCTCTCCTATGAGGAAAGGCTGAAGCAGTTGGGGTTGTTCAGCCTGGAGAAGAGAAGACTCCAGGGACACCTTATTGTAGCCTTCCAATGCTTAAAGGGGGCTTATAAGAAAGACATAGAGAGACTTTTTACAAAGACCTGTAGTGACAAGACAAGGAGTAATGGTTTTAAACTGAAAGAGCATATATTTAGATTGGATATAAGGAAGGTATTTTTTACAGTGAGGGTAGTGAGACACTGGAACAGGTTGCCCAGAGAAGTTGTAGATGCTCCATCACTGGAAGTGTTCAAAGTCAGGTTGTGTGGGGCTTTGAGCAATCAGGTCTAGAGGAAGGTGTCCCTGCCCATGGCAGGTGGGGTTGGACAAGATGGTCCCTTCCAACCCAAACCATTCAGTGATTCTATGAATATAACAATGTCTAAACTAGCCCCTGATTTCTGCCACTTCTTTCCACTTCCCCTTAGAGCAGCAGGAATACATCTGCAAATGGCACCCTTGCTTCAGGGACATGCAAGAGGTCTGTGCTTCAACCAAACCACAGTAAAACAAATATCCATATTGGTTTACAATCCAGGAGTCTGCAGACTGAGACCTGAGCTTCCGAGCTGTGCTGCTTACTTGTGACACCTAGCTGTGAGTTCTGTAGTCCTGCTGGACTCTTGGATCATTGGAAAGTTCAGGTCAAGCTGGGAGATGTGCAGGGGGGTGCCAGTTCCTGAATATGCCTCTTCCCATGCACTGTTGGACAGGAAAGAACCTATGCTGTGACTACAATGGGATTATTCACTTAGTGCAGCAGGATCAAATTGCTGTTTTGAAATAACTTTTCCTGTATTAGACATGCTAACATGAGGAAGGAAGAAATAGCTCATATGAGTAGTCAGATCATCCTCCAAGATGCAGGAATGGCACCAGTTTTGACTTTTGTTATTTTCTCCAGTCTTAAAACCTCTCATGCACTTTTGGTCTGATTACCAGAATCAAGTTCGAGAGCTTTGGGGAAGTCCACAGGGTACATGGCCAATCTCTACAATGGCAAAGTTTATGCTAAATACAGCTCTTGAATATGATATTATTTTAATATTTTTTTCATTATATTGTTTGAAGTGGAGCCACTCAGTCTGCCTTGTGCAGTTTGCCAATTTTTAATCCTGAACTGAAATTTGAAATGCTTATTTTATTAGGGTAAAAAATGCCAACATTGAAAATATGATTATTAATTAAAACATAATGTTTTCATTATTTTGTCTCCAAAA
This sequence comes from Anarhynchus alexandrinus, assembly GCA_008711295.1. NCBI lineage: Eukaryota > Metazoa > Chordata > Aves > Charadriiformes > Charadriidae > Anarhynchus > Anarhynchus alexandrinus. Next base: position 2,082,330 of record VUYV01000157.1, on the reverse strand, counting down.
ATGCAGTCAAATATTCTGTTCATAAATTTAGAAATGCATGTAACTTCTATTTTGCTTGTTTCTCTAAGACTGTAAGAAGTGGTTTTTTGTAATAAAATCTTTACATGATTAGCGACAGAGTATCCAGTAAACATGTTATACCCACAGACAAGATGGAGTTATGTGCTATTTAACCCTTATTAACCCATTATGTCAAAACATTAGACAGCTGCAAGCTCCTTATTTTTGTTCTTCAGTTTAATGGAAATTCATCTTGCTAAATTCTTTGCTATGCAGACATTTTCTGTTGCATGCTTTTCTGCCATTGCTCTTTAAAAGGATTCTTTTTACCAGTGCTTATTGATATTTAATGATGAGCAAGCTGCCAAAAGTTCAAGTCTCAGAATGACCTCATTACTTAATTTTGGCTTCACTCTACTTCCATACAAAAGGCAAGTGAGTAAAGAACTCAGCTCACTACACTATGGATCACCATAACCTTGAAAGCTGTATTTTCCCCCTTCATGTCCACCACCCATACTTTTCATGCAAATAGACTGCTTTACTGACTTGGCTTGTTGTTTGCTCAGTAAGACACTTGACTAGGTCTATCTCATTGTCACATATTCTGCCACATTTGGGTCTACTGCTGTGACTCTGTGAACCACGTTTCTTCAGTAAGGCTCTAATGATCCTGGCAATTATATGGTAGGTTATACTACTGACAAGGCATATTCATTTAAACATCTTAAATATTTTAAGGGATCTCAGAGAACTTTGCTACTGCCTGAAAACCATCGCTTATCTAATGATATAGAGTATATATTTGCATTATAAACACTTTAAGTTTTGGCTTACCATAAGAATTTTTCAGTCAGGGTTAAGTGCAACCCATTACCTCAGCTTATTGCTATTCTTAACTCAGGATCTGTCTAATGGAAGTCACAGAAGTGATATACCCTTAGATTTTCTTATGTAATTTCTTCTCAGTCCTTGCAGACTTTGACAAAGAAAATCCAAACACACCAAAAAGAAAAGCCAGGTGCACAGGTAGTATTTTGCAACTGATGCAGAAGAGAGAGAAAGATTAATTCACGAGAAGCAACGTCCACTTTCATATGAAAAGTACACCTTTATGAAAGTGTGGTATTTTCAGCTGAATTCAACAGTGCTTACCATGCCAACATACCTGAGCTAGTTCCTAGAGGACTAGATTTTACACCATACAGAATGACCATACAGAGGCATCCTTCTATTCAGGTCATGGAGGGGGAGAAAAAGAGACATCTCAGAGCTGGGTTGACAGCAGCAAGAGGCAGAGGAAGCATCCACCAGGAGAAAAAAAATAAGTAAAGCTGTGCATAGACCTGTGTCAGTATGTGTGTATGCCAGTATTTCCCTGGGACTTAGCTACACAGGATGCACTTTGGGACTCGCAGTCCAGCATCCTCTCTTGAGGTAAGTTCTTATGTGCTTCACCCCAGGAAATTAGAGAGAACTCTTCTCTTTTTAAGAATTGTATGTAATAGTTGAATGGATATTAACATGGGATATTGGCAATGATTTTGTGAACTCCCTCACCACCTTGAGGAGATTCTGACTTATAATTCTCATCACACCAGAGGTGCCCTTACTTTTCTGGCAAGTTGTGCTCTTCTTCCTCCAGTTAAAAGCCTGTTGCTATGCACTGAGGAACTTGAGAGCTACTGAGTTAAAAAGAAGGAATGAGGAGCAAACTGCCCCTAGCTTTCCAAAAGGAAGGGTGTTGGTTCTTCCCAGGACAGGATAAAACCAGAAATAATACTGATTCCATAGATCACAAGCCAGATTTTTCACCTGCCAGCTCAATACTCTTAAACAGCAAACTGGGAGAAGAGAGTCATATTCCACTGTGCTTCATTTCTTTATTCACACTGTCCCAGGACCATAGTTATTGGCTCCACCACAACCATACTTCACTGAGAGCAATTAATTGCTTCCCTGTCTGGACTACCTTGCAGCTTGGTGATACGGGCATTACCTGGGAATAAAGGAAGGGGAATTTATCTGACAAGGGAACCGAATCCAGAAGTCCAGCATGGGGTAACAGTAACACTCAGTGTCAAAGGTGTGTGGCTCCTTGTCTTTTAGGACAGACTTTCCATTTCTGTTCCATAAAAACTGGTTTAGAAAATATAAGCCCACATCAACTGATTGTCACCGACAAAAGAGCCTCCATGTTCCGAATCATGAGTGGAGACACAGGTTTGTGCTTGATATTTCTTACTGGCTAAGTCTAAACGAGCCTTCATTCTGGGTGGAGGCTTTCTGGTTCTTTGAAGTGTCTGATTTCCTCCTATCAGCTATGCAAGGTATCAAGGTACTTAGCCTGTTTTAATTGCCTTGACAGGTCCCTGCATTTTAAGCATTGCAACCTTTTTACGCAAAGAATAAAACCTCAGGGTAAGATACTGGCATTAATGAAAATTTTACAAGAACTAGCTTTCTTTGGAAATCTAACCAGCTGAATATATCTGCTATGGAACTACACATTATATTGGACATTAGGGGGAAAATCACCTTCAAATTGCATTTAGTTTGTGCAGCTTGCAATAAATATAAACCACAATTATGATACCATTTTTATCAAACAGACAAGAATAACTTGTCAAAAACATTTTTAAAGGCCTTTGCATGATCCTTTCATGGCTGTTATCGTATTCTTGACAACTGAAAGATAGAAAGTATTTAAGTAGACATGGGAATTCAACTAAAAATGAAGAAGATAATTTAGGAGTGCAATCACAATTCCCTTTTAGGGGGGAAATTAAATGTAAACCTGCTGAATTCATAGGTTTTGATTGATTAAAAAAAAAGGGAATGTGTGTCCTTACTTGCATGATTGATGCAATTGCTTGTTATTGAATAACTTTTTTTTTTTTCATGAAGATGTTTCTTCTTTTTTTTTCATGAATTATGAAGGCTCAGTGTTCCTGAGCTGTGCTGGAGGCAGTTCAGGCTGTTGTAGTAAAATGAGCTGTTAATACCCATTACAAGCATGGCTTGCTCCATTTCTGCTGCTTCCTAACCTGGGAGCCTGAGAATCCATCCTTGACTACAGGACCACCTCCTCATCCTCTAGTCTGATCAGGTTCAAATGCAGATTCACATCCCTCAAGAGAATTTGGGGTGATTCTTGCTGCTTCCTCACTTAGAGCCCTGCAGCGACCCCATTTCTTGTCAGGAACAGACTGGTATTCAAAGGTCAGCATGCTCCTGCCTTCTTCCTTTTGCTTCTGTTTCCCATGTTTTTTTAAAAAAAAAGAGACATTTCTCTTAGTTTGAGTTTATGGTGTTACCTGTGTATGAAGAATTTTGTTAAAATAACTAAGAATGAGTAAGTGTTGAACTCTATGCCAAGACATGCTTTCCACTTTCCTCAGGCTTGTAAAGAGTAATATTTCAACCAACTTGTAGTGGTCAGTCATTGCAATGAAGAAAATAAGCATTTTGCATGTGGAATGAGAAATAATGGGCCTACAATTTTAGCTCTTATAATGTGGGCAAAGTCCAAAATTCATGGGTAATGATCTCAAGTATAAAGTATATGGATATCACCCCAAACCTTTTGCTGGTTAGTCATGATTATGCTCTCACGCAAATAACCCAGATGGTTCATTGTTGTTTGCGTAATTGTGAACAGACATTGTTGTCAGACACTGAAAATCTTTTGAAGTGCTCGTTTTTTGTCCAAACAATAAATCAAGATCAGGAAACCAGAAAATACTAAAGGGGGAAAAGATAATCTATGAAAAACAACAAATTAAAAGATACTTTACTTGGAAAAGGCAATCTCTGCATAATGATTTAAGTTTCTTACTGATGGAATTTTTAAAAGTAATTCTCCCAACTTCAGTCTTTTGATACAGGTTGGGTCATTTTCACAGATATTCCAGATGCAAAGATTGTGACATATCGGCACCCCACCCAGGCTGCAGAAGTCCCTCCACACCAGTACACCACTTTAGTCACAGAGCAGGAAAATTTAATCAAAAAAAAAAAAAGTACAAGACAAGAAGTAAAGGAGCAAAGCTGGAGTCTGTGCCAGCCTGGAAAGGCACCAAAGTAAACTCTGCAACTTAAATCTATATGGGGAAGGCCTTAGGTACCAATTGAAAAGTGAGCATCACCTAGAGAGGACAATACACTAAATATGTTCCTCTAACTGAAGTTCTTCTCAACTAGGCTAAAACCCATAATGCTGATAGTTCCCCTTTTCCATATTTTTAATGTTTCAGACAGCTGTTCCAGCTGGGAAGACAATGTGAAGCTTTAGTTTAATCAAAGTTCTGAGAAGCTGTAAATTCTTTTAAATTCTTCTTGTTGGAACTTAAATGTGTATTTAAACATTTTGGAACAAATAAATGGAGTCATTCCTAGAATTCTCTAGTGACTTGTGGTCTCAGTGAAGACACTTCACAAAATCCTTAACTGAAAAATTTTTCTTTTGTGACAGAACAGTCCTCTTTAATATTGAAGGAGTCTTTCAATAAGATTGCCAGTTGAGATGTCCAAATTCAAACACAAACTCCTGGTCAAACTCAAGCACAAAAAGGAAGCATACAGAGGGTGGAAGCAAAGACAGATAACCTGTGAGGAACACAGAGATATTGTCCAAGCATCCAGGGATGAAGTTAGGAAAGCTAAAGCCCAAATGGAATTGAACCTGACCATGGGTGTCAAATACAACAGAAAAGGCTTCAATAAGTACATAGGTGTACGAAAGGATGAATAAGGAAAATTAATCAGACAGGGATCTGGGTTACACTGGACATGGCTGAGGTACTGAAAGCCTTCTTTGCCACAGTCTTTACTATCAAAAGTAACCTTCAAGAATCCCAGGTCCCAGAGACCAGCAGGATAACCTGGAGCAAGAAAGATATACCCTTGGTGGAAGAGGATCAGGTCAAGGTATACTTAAGCATACTGGACACATAGAAGTTCATGGGCCCTAATTGAATGTACACACACATGCTGAGGGAGCTGGCAGATGTCATTACAAGGCCACGCTCAATAATATTTGATTAATCACAGCAATTCAGAGAAGTGCTTGAAGACTGGAGGAAAGTAAATGTCACTTCTGTCTTCAAGAAGGGTTAGAAGGATGACCCAGGGAACTACAAGCTGGTCAACTTCACCTTGATCCCTGGGATGGTGATGGAGAAGCTAATCCTGTAAACCATTTCCAGACACATTAAGGGTGAGAAAATCATCAGGAGTAGTCAGCATGGATTCACCAAAGGAAGTCATGCTTGACCAACTTGATAAACTACTACGCTGAAATGACTGGCCTAGTAGATGAAGGGAGAGCAGTGTATATTGTCTACCTGGACTTCAGTGAGACCTTTGATGGTGTCTTCCAGAAGATACTCTTAGACAAGCTGTTGATGTATGGGCTAGACGAGCAGACAGTGAGGTGTGCTGAAAACGGGCTGAATGACCAGGCCCAGAGGATGTTTAACAGCTTTGTTAATGACCTGGTCAATAAGGCAGTGTACCCTCAGAGAGTTTGCAGATGATACAAAACTGGGATGAGTGGCTGACATGCCATCCAGAGAGCAGGCTGGAGAAATGGGCTGACAGGAACCTCATGAATTTCAACAAGGAGAAGTACAAAGTCCTGCACCTGAGGTGGCACAGCCCCATGCACCAGTATATGCTGGGGGTCACCTAGGTGGAAAGCAGTTTTGCAGAAAAGGGCCAGGGGTTCCTGGTGGACACCAAGTTGAACACAAACCAGCAATGTGCCCTCGTGGCAAAGAAGTCTAGTTGTATCCTGGCCTGCATTAGGCAAAGTATTGCCAGCGGGTCAAAGGAGGTGATCCTTCCCCTTTATTCAGCACTGGTAAGGCCATGCCTGGTGTGCTGTGTCCAGTTCTGGGCTCCCAAGTACAGGACATACAGGGACATACTGGAGAGAGTTCAACGAAGGCCGACAAAAATTATTAGGGGACTGGAGCATCTCTCACATGGGGAAAGGCTGAAAGAGCTGGGACTGGTCAGCCTGGAGAAGAGAAGAGAAGAGAAGAGAAGAGAAGAGAAGAGAAGAGAAGAGAAGAGAAGAGAAGAGAAGAGAAGAGAAGAGAAGAGAAGAGAAGAGAAGAGAAGAGAAGAGAAGAGAAGAGAAGAGAAGA